>CAIGRO010259191.1:0-13530 GCA_903798355.1 Fraxinus baroniana
GTGTACCAATAATCAAGCTGAATACGAAGCCTTGATTATAGGTTTAGAGCTGCCAATAGAAATGGTAATAAAGAATGTAATCATTAGGGGTGATTCCCAATTAGTAATTTACCAATTAATTGGTGATTTTAAATGCCAAAGTGATTCTGTCATAAACCAATATGAAATCGCCCAAGAATTGTTGGAATGATTTGATCAAGTGGAGCTTTAATACGTTAACAGGATGTATAACGACAGAGCAAATGAACTAGCCTAAAGGGCTTCGGGTTATTCAAAGGTTCTAAATTTGGAATCCACTTGTGAGTATGGAGTAATATTGCCCGTAGTGTAACGAAGGGCGGGAAGGGTTAATATTCATTGCATACATAACGGAGATGCAATAGATTGGAGGGTGAAAATAAAAATATTCCTAAAAGAACTTAACAAATGGGGTAATAGGGAAATGAGGTTACACTCATTAAATTACGTACTAATAGATAAAGAGTTATCCAAGAAATGCCCTGATGGTATTTTATTGAAATGTGTGAGCTTGTAAGAGGCCAAAACAATTATGGCCAAAGTACATGAAGGAATATGTGGAGCCCATCAAGTCGGCCAGAGAATGAGATGGTTAATTATTAGGAGTGGATATTTTTGGCCGAAGCTGGGAGAGTTGCACGTTCAGTACATGAGAAGTTGTTTAGCGTACCAAAGGCATGGCCCAACACAAAGGGCGCTAGCAAGAGAAATGACATCCATTATTAAACCTTGGCCATTTAAAGGTTATGCGATAGATTTGATAGGGAAGATTTATCCCTCGTCGTCCAAGCAACATACGTTTATAATGGTTGCGATAAATTTCTTCACTAAATGGGTAGAAGCAATACCTTTAAAGGAGATTTCCTAGAAGAGTATTATAGACTTTATTCGTGACCACATTATTTACAGATTTGAGATACCACAAACTCTAATGATGGATTACGGAACTTCTTTAAATGGAGATCAAGTGAAGGAATTCTTGAGCGAGTTTGGGGTTAAGCTAGTGAACTCCACGCCTTATTATGCTCAATATAATGGACATGTACAATCTTCTAATAAGATTCTAAAAAATATCATAAGGAAAATGATAAATGAAAATGCCAGAAATTAGTACGAATGTTTAAATAAGGCTTTATGGGCGCCTATAAGACGTCACCATGTTCAAGTACCCAAGTAACTCCTTTTCAACTTACTATGAACAAAAAGTTGTGGTGCCTATGGAAATCAATGTGCAGTCGATTAGAGTAAGCTTGCAAAAAAATTTGAATGATGGCGAGTATGTAGAATCATTAACCCAAAATTTGTTAGAATTGGACGAGTTGAAGTTAGACGTCCTAGATAGGTTATAGGTTTAAAAAGGAAAAATGGATAAGTTCTATTTCAAAAAAATTGTAGCCAAGTCTTTTAGCTTGGACGATTTAGTTTGTAAAACGATATTCCATTTGGATAGCAAAGATCCAAAGTATGACAAATGGTTACCCAATTGGGAATAACCATATAGAGTGAAAAACATATTGCCTAATGGAGCTTACAATTTGGAAGATTTAGATGGCACGAAGCATATAAGGTTTATCAATGGTAAGTATTTAAAGAAGTATGTTCCTTCTATATGGGAAATCGGGCAGATATAAGGAAATCTTATAAAGTAAAATCAGGATGCTAGTCACACACCATGTTATCAAAACAAATAAAGTAAATTGGACGATCACGTTCAAATAAGATAAGAGCGAAGTACGCTCAAGTAAATCTTTTATTTATCAAGTACTTCTCACAAACCAAGTGATACAAAATACAAAGGGTCTATAGGCCGCAATTGGAAGTAGGCTATCATCTTTCTCCTATCAACTACTACAAAAAAAAAAAAAAAAAAAAAAAANCCTTCATTGCCTTCCTAAATGCATCGCTACAATGATGGGCAAATGGGCAAAGAAGTACTCTCAATAAGAACTTGTTTCACATCAAGAACTCTCTCTGGAGATTATAAATGGAAAGCTGAAAAGACCTTCATTGACCGAAAAATGTTTCCTATACCTCACATACGAAGGAAAATATTAAGACAAATGGTGAAACTTGGAGAAGAAAGATCCATTTTGGTCGAAAGAGGAAATAATTGATCTTTTGGATATGGAGGATCGATCATTTGAATGCCCAGTGATGACAATAAATGGGTTTTTGGAGGAAATGGGGATGAAGACGACGAATTCCTAACAAACATGTAGCTTTATAGATGTTTGAAGGCGAAGGGATGGAATACGAGTGGCTAGATACATGCGTAATAACCAAAATTGAATGTTCAAGTTTTGAAGGGAAGATGGAATATCAAAATTTTTGTTCCATGATAAGATTCCACAATGGGAAAAGTGCATAAGCATGGTACAAGGTTAGTAATTAAAATTTTTGGGAAAGTATTGATGATTATTGAAAGTGTCAATTATGCTGTTTAGAGTCCACGCAAAAGATATTAAACAAATGAATAAAATGACTATTCCATTGATTAAATATGTTGTCAGTACGTTTTTAGCCAATGGTTGCCATTATCAAATTACAAGAATAAAGTGTAAGACAATCGTCCTACAACAGAAGTCAAAATGTGAGTTACAATTTTCCCCAAAGAGAGCGCATTTGTTCTCTAAGTTTTCCCCATTCATCGTCCTATTTAGTGGAGGCAGTGGATAGCTCAGTCATAAAGTCCTCATCAACTTCCAGTTTCGAATAATGCTCAACTAACGGTTTTCTTCGCTTAACTTCTTGGGAAGCAGTACACTGTTTGGCAGCTAACCTAGCCTTGTAATCATCCATCCTTGCTTGAAGTTCTTTCATCTCTATAGCCAGACTTACCATCAAAGAGTCTTCAACCATGACCTCAGAAGATATTTCGTTCAGATTGACCGTGGCCTTCTCAATCTCCTGAAGTAAAGATTCATTCTCATTTATAGCACGAATGTACTAGGTCTTCTTGGTTTTTAACTCGACATTTCGGGCCAACAAAGAACTAATCTCTGAATGGATAATCTTCAATGTCAGCTTAAAATCAAATGAAATTTCGAGCGAAGGAAGCTCAAGTGCTTGAGCCATTTTTGAACTTAAGTGCACAAACTTGTCTCTTTGGCTACAAGTACTAGCCTTGTTGATGTTCACGTTCATGAAGGAAACATATTCAAGCACTTATTGCTTGAGTATGTTCATGTTTTCTTTTGAGAATGCAGCAAGAGAAGTAGAAGGATGATTGGTTGAAGATGGGAGAATAATAGCACTTGTTTCCAGAAAGTGAACAAATCCTGAAAGGAGCATAAAATGGCATCGTACCCTACAAAGAAAATGCAAATGGTTAGCATTTTTTACAGTTAATGAAATGAAGATGAAAGACGAAACTAAGGATACCTCGTCAATAGCTTTGGAAAATTAGGGCACATCATTGGTTGATCCAACCACCTGGGGGGACTTTCCTGTATCAAAACTAGTACGATTATTCACAATGGGCTGACTTACGAAAATCTCTATAAGAGGCAAATGACAATAGGTTAAAAGTTAATAATACAAACAGGGAAAAAGGTCATAAAATCTGCAGTACCTTTCAGTTCAACGCATGGGGGGTCAACGCCCTGGAAAGATGGAAGTTCTTCAATCGACTGCGAAACCAAAGAATCTTGGCCTGTAGGTAAAGTCCCTTCCCCAGATGATTTGGACGAAGAAACTTCAATAGATGTTGGTGGAATAGAGACCGGTGGGGGCAGAGTCATTAAAGGGGAAGTTGAGCTCTTCTAAAAATCCAGGTAAAACATTAACACATAAAGGATTTTTCATGAACAAACAAGCTCTACAAGAGAAAAACAAATTCAAATACCTTCCTCATGATGACGAGATGGGCATCATCAGGCAAGCTTGGTGAAGCTGAACCTGGCCGTTTGCCAATGAAAACATCCTTAGTTGTCCCAGTTGGAGCAGATGGAGAACTAGATAGATAAGGATTCACTGCAAAACGTTTAACACGAGCCGGAGAGGACTTTGAAGGAGAAACTGAATTCTTGGTAGCTAGAGGAATGGCAGGAATGGGAGAAATAGAGGAACCCCTTGGCCTTCTAACAAGTGGAAGCATCAGTAGCGAATAACCTGCGCTTCACTGATAGCCAAAATTGTTCAAAAATGGGATGAATAACAAAAGTGGGACTGAAAGGGGCTAAAGAGAAGCCATTTGTCAAAAGGGCATTGCGAGCGTCAATGGCATGTGCCTCTGCTTTATTGATGGTATGGAAGCATTGAGTCAAATTCTTGGAAAAGCAAGGAGGAACGGGCCACGTTTGGCCAAAACCAAGCTGGCGGGCAACAAATTGGAAAGCATATACCTCAACCCCTGCCCTAGCATTCGCCCCGGTCAAAATATCATGGAACAATTCATTCTCGATCAAATATTGAGCCTAAATGGGCAAGAAGTGCTCACATCAGACATGGTGGAAGGAGGTTGCACATAAATTGGAACTTGGTGAGCAGAAAAAGGGAAGAATGAATTAGTTGAATTTAAAGAATAAAAGAAGGTGAAAACGTCCCTATTGGACATATTTATAGGGCTTAATTGATTGATGAATAGCCTGTAACAACTAATTGATCTAGGAGGAGTTGGTGGAGCACCAAGTTGTAGGAAATATGCCCTTAACCACAATTGAGCAAGCCAAGAGGCCCGCTGTCAGTAGGAGATGCACCATTCTGCAACTGGAATTGGAGAAAAGCCATACATCTATAAAAGCCAGCTAGGAATAGTGAACAAAAGTTCAAAGGCCTACCATGGGCTAATTCATGCGCTTTGGGCAAGTAGGCTATAAAAGGTTTCATGCTGGGTACACAAAAAACATATTTACAAAGCCAAACGTGAAGAAAGGCAACACATTCAACATGGGTGGGCTCAGTACCAGTCTTGTTATAGAGTTCTTGCATGCCCAAATAAGAATCAATGAGTTTCTTTTCAAATTTTGGGGCGGCAGCAGTAACCAAAAGGGCGGGAAAAATGGTATTGCCCAGAGATGGAAGGTTAGTTAAAGCTCCAACATCCCTCAGAGTAATGGATGTGGCCAAGTGGGAATATAAAGGGATTATATTCCGAAGAACAAAAACTCAAAGCAATGGAAAATAGTATGAGCAATTTCTAATAAGTCCGAAATACTAGCACAATCAAAAATCGCCTTGGTAGGGCCATGATTTACCATATGTGCATGCCAAAAATGAAATGTACTATCAATTTTAGGCCAAGTACAAATACCTTGTTTACGGATTAGCTTCAATGGAAAAGAATTCAGAAAAGGAGGGTCTTGAATGCAAGGGAACAACTGGCCCACCGTAGTTTGCTCCACCGAATCAACATCATTAAATGATGGGCCCAAGAAAAACTCATTGAGATCAGGATTAGCTGGTGAAAGCGCTGGGTTTACATACGGACTTGTGAGTAACTATTGGAAATCTTCGAAACTAAGGGACTTCTCTAAGGTCGCCATCTGCTACAAACTCTAACCTTCTCCAGAGTTTGGAAGTGCAAGTGTTTGAGCAGAGAAGCAAGAAGATGAACAGTGAGTCTTATAGAAACACATCAATGCAGAACGTGGGTATAATGGTATGACGAAATAGCGTACGTCGCGGTTTATAGGAGTAGTGAAATATTGTACTTCTTTGGGATGTTTCACCGCCAAACAAAGCAATGATTGTGATTCTCCGCCTTTTTGGCATTTCAAGTATTGTGGGAGAATACAAAGAATGAATATGGCATAAAATTAATGATCAATATTAATTTTTGCCATATTTGGGGGTAATTGTTGACAAACAAAAGTAATGCCCAATTAAATGGCCCAAAGAATGGACACCAATTAGGAAATTTGAGGGATAGGCCCAAATGAGGCCATGTGAAAAACCTAAGATGGAGTTATATAGCGGAGGCCCATCATCGCCCAAGCTTGCAAGAAGACCAAGATCAAGGCGAATATAGTACCTCGTTATTCAGAGCGACGGCCCCATCATCGCCTGCGAGATGCCCAAGATCTGGGCGAATATAATGTTTAGTTGTTATTCAAGGCACGGGTAATGGGTAGTCTCATCACATTCCACGATCCAAGAATCTCAGAGGCAAGCAATTAAATAATGGGAGTAATGGCAGCAGTTAAAGGCGGCAGTTTATTGACAAGTCAACCATTAGAGAAAGTGGGTAGTTACAAGGCGACGAACGGTTGTCAAACGGTTCCACAACAAAAACTGCCAAATGAGTATAAAAGAGAAGAGAAGACACAGAAGCAACCCCCGATCAAATCACTCTCAAACAGAGACTATGTAATTTCGTTTCCTTTAATTTCTTGTCTTTAAACTTTCGACAGCTTTGTGTGCTTGTGCCCCTTGGAGGCATTTCGCTTCATGTAAGCTGTAATCTTCATAAATAAAGCACTCCTCATTGGGACTTTGTTTCAAGAGGTTTATTCCTTATACAATTGTCTGAGTCTTTTAATTGTTAGCGAGCTTCCGCACGAAACAACTTGTACAAGATATTTCCAATTGTGGTTAGAAAGTTTATGAAGAGTATAAAGACAAAATACTGCCACTCCATCCGTGAAACTTATAAAGAACATAAATATGTAATCAAATATGGTAAGACACTTTAACACCATAAATTGCAACTGACTTCTTGAGAAGTATGAAAATTGAATAAAAGCTCAAAGAAAAGAAAAGAAAAGAGTGGTGAAGTCAGTACGTAAGGGGTAGATCATTATATAGGCAAAATGGGAATCAAGATTATCGAAACTGTGGTGAATCAGGGACTAGTGGTAAAAAAAAAGGGTAAATATTGGTCTAGGTCAAAGCTAAGAGCAAAGGATAAGAAAATGCAATTTTTGTGGTAAAACTCGACATTTCAAATTGCAATAAACAAAATTATAAATATACGCGGCGAAGAGTCAATTGAATTAAATCCGTCTGTTAACAAAACCCATATCCATGAATGGATTCTTGAGGTTAATAAATCCTGTAGTCATATACGAACTTATCTCTAATTAAATTGCAAAACATATAACCATGCGAAGATTATTGTTCTGATAAATCTCGCAAGCGTACATGGATCATTGACAAGTAATAAATATAGTGAGTAGAGTATCGTTCCACTAGAAATAAATCATAAATAAATTTTATTAGCTTGCAATCAAATCAAAATGTACGTGACACAAGAGATTAGTTCTGATTAGTTCTAAGTCTAAATTATTCTTTTTTTTTTTTTTTATCTAAGGTTTATTTTTATAAATTATGGGATGCATATATTGTATTTATGAATCCACCTTTTGTTTCAATTCTTGACTTACGTAGTTAGTGATATTTATGCATTTATGTAATCCAGCTTAATTTAACTCTCTCTTCCGAGGTAAGTTAAACCTCTAGTGAGTTCATTTCTTTTAGTTTCTCCTTTGTTTGACTCATTTCCTCGTATCTCAAGAATTTTTTGGTTACAACAGACAATTTCGTAGTTTACTTTTCTCTAAGTTACTACAATTGTGCTAGAAACTTAACATATAGAGCGGAATTCAAACAATATTTCAATTCCCACAAAAAATCTTCCTTGTGTTAAAAAGAAACTATAATAGTTATATTTTTATTGAATTCTGTAAACTCTTTTGCTTATCTTGAATACGAACAATCACGGTTTGCAATCCAATCTAATTGTCTAACTTCCAACGAAAATCCATATAGAGAACAAGAATGTAAAAATTTGGATTTCTCTTTTTTGTGTGGTATCTAGATAATGAATTGAAGGTTGTATTAGTTTCTCACACCCTAATAGTTTATTGATAGAAGTCTAAGTTGGCTGGCCCCGACACTTGAACTTAACCCGATCAAATATTTAATTGAACTTTGTCCATTAATTAATCTAAGTAATTAATTTGGTTCATTAATAAGTAACCCAATTAATTAATTGTCCAACACTTGTCAATTAATTAATTAGTACATTTCATTCTTCCAGTTCCAACAATTGTCAATTAATTAATTAGTATATTTCATTCTTCCAGTTCTCCTTTTATGTGTAACACATTATGTTTCCGATCACGATACATAATCACATGAATTATTATTTTGATCTAATCAAAATAAGATAAACTAAAACCACATTTTAATTTATCATCAATTCTCTTAGATTAATGAGTTCACATTCGTCGTCTCAAATTAACATCTAGCAACGTGTCTGGCAATTCCTTTTGATGTGAGATGTCACGTGGTATGATAAAATCAAACTTGTTTGTTTACCGTGAAACTAAGATCCCCTCGTCAAATATGATCCGATCAATTACGAGATGTGAAGTATGTCAATCTCGTTTACCAATCATATTTTTCATCCCGTCAACTTATCTGAATGAAAATATAGATCTTAATCTCTTATTATCTAAGAGTGACATCGAATCCTCTATTGATCATTCACGACCTTTATATGACTATTAACATATCCGAATGATTTTGTATTAGCAACTCTTGACATAGCAACATTTAACATTACCTAAGTATGATTATCCCTATATAAGGCACTATGATGACATCAAGTCGAACAATCAATTTCATTACCGAACGTTAGAGATTAATCACTAACAGATAACTATCCATGTAAAATCTCTCCAACAAGTCTTCAATGTTTTGTTACATTCATGTGTTTTCGAATGTCACCACGTTTTAGCTTGTGAGATCAACTACTAACTTTAGAAGTGATAAATGAAACACGTGATGGTCTATCCATAATAACGATATACGTTCTCATTATTACTTACGGTCACTCATAATTTAAGATTCTATGATATATAATTTGTATCTTAGAATCACAACTCCTTGTGATTGTCAAGTTATCAAAACTTGAATTTACATACCTTATTTTTAATTTATTACAATATTAATTCAATTAAATAATATGTCTAACATAAATAAAATGCATCAATTATATATTAAAGATGTTTATGTCCAAAAATCGATTGGACCTAGGAGATAACTGTTGTCGATTTTTATATCTCGCAAATGTACGGATCGTAACAAATAATAAAGTAGACTTATGGGTCCGAATATCGTTCCCACGATAAATATTATCCAACGATTGATTCAATTATTCCCAACTTTAATTTTATTGAAAACAAACAAAAGCTTTGTATTTTCCTTTTATTATTTTCTATTTTAAATATACTAAAACAAATAAAAGTGATATTTTAATGTGATGATTTAACTGTTAGGATTCATGATTTCACCATAATTATCCCTTAATCTCAATCATCAAGTTTTATACAATTGATGATGTTTACCCAATCAAATTCTTCTAATGTATTCAATTTACTACTTTCAAGATCTCATTGAATTTATTTAACTAATTCAATTCCACATCTTTATATGAATCGATTTTAGTTAAATGCAGTTATTATTCTAAGAATTCATATAACAATCGCAATAACTAGTATATGTATCTCTACGTTTTATACTAAATTATCGATTTTAACTATGTGATCTAAACAAATAATCTGCATCTCTACATAATTATTGCTCACAAAATCAATGAATTGGTGGCCAATTAATCCAAGCATTAAGATTAAGGTTCAAAAGTATATTATAATTATCCATCCTGACTAAATACTTAATTACACGTCGTGGGAGAATAAAAACACAAGAAGAAATTAAAGTAAATCGTCAAGTTTTAAGGGAAAACGAAAAAAATGCAGATCTTGCACAAAAAATCCACCTTCTTCTTGTGAAATCTTTGAAACCCTAGCTCCTTGATTGATTTCTTGATTTTTTTTCCCTCCTTTGGGCTTGAATAATATATGTATAATGAATCCCCCCAAGCCTTGGCTTAAATATATGTGTCTAATAAAATCCTACAAGCCCATGTTTAATTTTGGAACCATGATATGTATTTATAGAATAAGATTTATGTAAAATCCTTGTTGAACTTGATTTCCAACAAAGAGTTCAAATTGGTTTCTACCAAAGAGTTTAAGAAATAAAAGGAAACAAATTCCTTTTTCAATTGAACTTCTTTTCTCATGTGACTTTAATCATTCATCTTCTAATATTATTATTAAGTATTCTTCATTCTGAAATCATTGTAGTTGATCCAATACAAGCTTCGAAGTTTGAAATTTAGTCCTCAAACTTTCCAAATGTCGAACTTAACTCTCGAAACTTACGAACTTTTTTACTGAATGCTCAACTAATACTTCCAATTGATGTCTTGCAATCCTATTAATCTTCAATTGCTTCAAACCAACTCCAATTAAGATCCAAATAGCCTCTTTTCACATAGATTGCATCGAATTGGGATTTTCCCTACAATTAGCATAATTTACACAAATTAAGTAGATAATTGTTCAATTTACATATACATAAATAAGAATAGAAGACCAGATCAGTGCATAAAATGTACTTATCAATAACACTTACAAATTGTGGCAATTTGTTGACAATAAAAATCAGATCAATAAATTTCTCTCACCTAACTAGGATTTTCACATCATAAACTCACTAATTTTAATGTTCAAATAGAAACAAGAGCATAAATGGCTATTTGTTCATGTGCCACCATTTATTTCGTCTCTCTAGTGCATTGTAGCAAGCTTTTTACACTTGCTGATTGTTACTATCATTGGGAAAAGCGTTGTTAGTAGGATCCATCTTATTTTCTTGAACCATGCTTCATATACAGAAGCATGGTTCACAGAAGAAAATTAGAGACTCACAATGTAGGGGGTGGGTGGGTTTTTTTTTCATTTTTTATTCCAATGGGCCCCACACATGTAAGTGAGTGTATAACTTCTGTCAAAATTTTTTTGTACATATGGTTTAATCCTATTTTCTTTAGAGTTTCCATGCACACTAGCATTTTTTTTTTTTTTGTTAAAGGAGGGCGGGACCTTCGAGATTTTATTAATTTGCCCTCACTTGTGGCGGAGGAATACCGTGGTTACATAAAAATAATGAAAGCAAATAATAAGGAAGTATTACTTCCCTTACAATGAAAATAAATGATGAAAAAGTACTACTTTCTTTACAATAAGAACAACTGCAAATTTAGGCTAAAATAAGAATTGTAAATAAAATCAAAATTAAACTCTGACACTGGGCAATCCATGTCTATCAATTTGTACAAGAGCCCTAATATGTCGTGGTAGGGCATGTGGTCCATATATCTGGTATCGTCGATGATCCCAACCTTCCGCAGTAAAAGCATCTGCAACCTGATTTCCTTCTCTGTAAATGTGAGAAATTGTATCTCTGTCGTAGAAAATAATATCTATAATACGTCTGAGTATCCCCTGAATAGTCTATGGTCTTCCTCCTCTAGTGATGCAGTGAATAGCTACTGTAGAATCAGATTCTACCTCAATCGATGAAAACCCAAGACCATGAGCTAGTAAAATTCCATCAAGAATAGCTCGGAGCTCTGCCTCTAATATCAAGTATGGTCCATACGAAGTTGAGAAAGCCCTAATACAATGTCCTGCCCGGTCTCTGATGATGCCTCCCCCACTCGCAAAGTCATCATTGACACATCCATTACTATTGATCTTGACAGATCCGACTGATGGAGTACGCCACCAAACTAGAATAGGGGCAGATGGAGAATGGGGGTCTATAAAGATACCAAATATAGGTGCAAGTGTCAAATCCCCTCGATAATGCATCACTCGAAGCAGTTCTCTCATGTGAAAAAGGGAGATCATACGATAAACCCTCTAAATGATACTTTTAGCGACAATGCAAATTTTCCTATGCTTTGCATTATTCCTCACGGTCCATAGGTATCAAAATATCGGAAGAGGAATGATAATGCGAATGTGTCCGCAACAAACATAATGTCCCGAATACCTCCATCTCTAGAATCTCTATCTGACTCCTTCGCCTGAATTCATAGGTATCTAAAAAATATCTCCAAAATGCTGCCATACCTGATTGGAGATGCTACTTCCAGTAAAAATATGATTGATAGTCTCAGTTTCGGAACAACACTGACAGCGAGAAGTCATCTGGCATCCAATCCTCCCATAAATAACCACATTTATTGGAATGAGGTCATACCATTGTCTCCAGCAGAAGAATGAGACATTGATGGCCAAAATAGAGCTCCAAAGTAAACGGTATGAATTTTGATATTGGCGTCACGACCGTACGAACTACCAAGCGGACTTGGTAGCTAAGCTACCATCAGATGTATTTCGCCAAACAATTTGTTAAGTGTATCTGCACATAAAGGTATAACCCCTATCTGCTCCGCCACCAGAGAAGGGAGAACTATTAATAAATGTCCAATATTCCACCTAGTGTCATCAAAAAAATCTTGTACCCTCGCAGATGTGTGCTATCGGTGTGCGAATAGGGATACCAAAGTGGTCTCACCCATCCGCAGTCATGCCAGAAGAAAATGTGACCCACTCCAAGGTGCCATGCAATGTATGGCTCTGTTCAGGCCCCAACTAATTTCAAACTCTTCCAGCTAGGAGAAGCTGAGTAAGGAACTGCTACAAGTAAAGGGTGTGTCCCCATACAATACTTGCCCTATAAGAACTGGGTCCAAAGAGATCTCTGAGAACAGAACAACCACCAGAGCTTCATGGAGAATGTGTCAACCACATCCTATAATCTTCTAAAGCCTAAACCACCTTCATCAATAAGAAGACAAATCACCTTCCAACTCTGCTAATGTAAACGACGTGCTTGATCTTTGGAATCCCATAGGAAACGTGTAAAGATGCTGTCAAGTTTTTTCAGGATAGTTTTAGGAGGCTGCATGATTTGAAGAAGGTGTAGTGACATAGAGAAGAGCACTGACCTCAGCAAAGTAATACAACCGTCATATAATAGAAGGTGTAAAGCCCGACCTGAGACCTTCTGGATAAGGTCATCATAAATGAAGCTCCTCTTGGCCCCCTTGAATATAGAGACACCCAGATAAGTGAACAGCTACTGCTGGTGTCGAAAACCAGTCAGAATCTCTAGTCTCTGATCTGACTAATCGATGCCCGTTTGGGTAGTATGAGTCCGCTTTTGTCTCTATTCACTAACTGACCAGAGACCCCCTTATAACTCTCTAGACAACCAAGAATTCTCCTAATAGACCGTTTCTGACCGTTGGCGAATATGATCATATCATCAGCAAATGAAAGGTGTGAGACAAGAGTACTACCTCTATGACGATAACACATACTAGGATACTCCTGAAACCTCTGAGTGAGTAGGTGTGAGAAGTAATTTGCAATTATGATGAACAATGATGGCGAGATAGGATCTCTCTGTCTGAGCCATTGAGAGGAAGGGAAAAAACCACATAGGCAGCCATTTAGGATAACAGAAAAATGATACTTCGAGATGCACCGACTAATCCTATCAATCCAGATCCGATCAAATCCAAATGCCTCTAATATAGAATAAATGAAGCTCCAATCCATGCGATCATATGCTTTAGTCATGTCAAGTTTTAGCATAGTATTACTCCCTCATATTCTGTCATCCAAAGTATGAAGAAGCTCCTGAACC
>CAIGRO010259204.1:0-17571 GCA_903798355.1 Fraxinus baroniana
ATGGTGTGATGGTGGAATGCACAAGTAGCACCCCCCTATTGAAGGGCGTGTCGATCGGCTCGGAAAATTATAAAGCTCAATTAGAAGGATTATACTACTTGTACATGGCAACCCCCCTTGGAGGGTGTGCCAATCTACCCGAAAAGATTATACCACTTGTACATTATGGATGTCAACCCCGCATTGGAGGGTGTGCCGATCGGCCAGAAAAGAAAATTTAATTGAGCTTTATAATTTTCCGGGCCGTGTACATCAGAAATATGGACCATCTCCTTTTTTCCTAGTAGAGATGAATATACAGGTATGCGACTTTAATATACGACGCAAAAATGCGACTTTAGTTAAGGGATGTGAGGATTGTGTACATCCAACAAGACGCACAAGCGTGAACAGTTTCTTCGTCCTCACCTCCACTCCTCGCATCGGATTCCCTCTTGCAGTTACTTTTCTTTTTCTTCCTTTCTTCCCTGAAAAAGAAACCAAAATTTCACCTTTTTCTCTTTCTACTTCATTTACTTTACTTCTATTCTGGAAAAAATCATTTTTTTTTTGCTTCATCTTAATTTTTCCCATTGTACTGCTAAAATTTCTGTGTATGAAGATTGTACCTCGATTAATTAAAACCTGGAGTGTGTGTCTTTATATGTTTTGACTTTTGGCTGGAATTATTAGATGATGGTTCCAATTGGTGGATTAACATGCTGCTTGAGTGCAGCTGCACTTTACCTTCTTGGTAGGAGCAGTGGAAGGTCTGTTTTGTTTTCAATTTTTGTGATGTTTCTGGATTTAGTTGTTTGATTTCCATATTGGAATTAATTCGATGTTTTCATGTCTAATTGGAATTATTTAACTGTATTCATGTTTAATTTGGAATTAATTTAAGGGTTTTCATGTCCAGGGATGCCGAAGTTCTGAAATCCGTTACTCGAGTTAACCAGTTAAAGGAATTGGGTGAGTGGAGCGATTACTGTTGCTTTAGTTTTCTGATTGACATTGTTGTGTGCAAATTGTGAGTTGTCTGGTCGTGTAGATTATTCAATTTTTGCTTATGATATATCATAAGGCACTGGAACTCAACAATTTTAATTATCCATTTTAAGTCTTAATTACAAAAGGAATGTTTGAAAAGGGGATTCCAAATGTGAAACATAATGGTGGAGTATCAGCACTTTTTACAGCGACTGACTATTTAATTTGACAAAATCTGGAACTTTTTAATGATTATCTTTTCAGCTCGAGTTTTTTTGAGCTGAATTATCACAATCTGCATAATTTTGCAAAGTTAATACTACGAAATTTTTGTCATATTAGGTTCTAATTTAATGGTATTTACATTTTTCAGCTCAACTACTGGATACTGCATGCAAAGTTTTGCCTTTTGTAGTCACTGTGTCTGGGAGGGTTGGTTCAGATACACCTATCAATTGTGAGTACAGTGGTTTACGGGGCGTAATTGTGGAGCAAACGGTACATGGATTCATTTTTCAGTATAATACATAAAGTAAAATTCCTAGTTGTCAGTAGTTCTTACCCTAGCATTCTTCTCATATTCATTCAGGCAGAACAGCACTTTCTGAAACACAATGATGCAGGATCATGGATACAAGATTCAGCTTTGATGCTTTCCATGTGCAAAGAAGTTCCTTGGTACCTGGTAAAATTAGGTTTTGTTCTCCATGCCTTGCCCTGCCGAGAACAGACTGAACGCACACTTTTGTAAAAGCACCATGCACATGCTTTTGTTGTACAATGGCACATCTAGCTGGTTATAGTCACAAACTCACAATGTTAAAATGAAAATTGATGAATAATTATGCATCACTTCAGACCTAAAAGTGTAATTTTAGAGGCTATATTTTATCTTTTCACGTTTTATAACAGGATGATGGCACTGCCCGTGTACATGTTGTTGGAGCCCGTGGTGCCACGGGTTTGGTACTGACAGTTGGAAGTGAAGTATTTGAGGAGTCAGGACGGTCCCTTGTGCGTGGAACTTTGGATTATCTCCAAGGTCTGAAGGTCTGCTTCGATCTCCATAAATTCTCATGTTTGCTATTCTGCACCTGCTATTAAGCAGGCTTATGTTGTTGGTTCAACTCTTTCAATTATGATGGTCTTTGCTAGATGCTTGGAGTCAAAAGAATTGAACGAGTTCTTCCAACTGGTACACCCTTAACAGTTGTTGGTGAGGTATATTACTTCTCTAGATGGCACAATTAATCTTCTTCATTTATATATTCAAATGTCAATTTCAAAACTAGACAGTAACTTTTGATTTTACAAATTGAGTTTAAATGCATGACATAGAACATTTATGGCAAAAAACAAGGGCTGAGTTTATTGAACTGCGACTGTATTTGGTACTTTGAACTAGATGATAACTTTAAGGTATCAGTATATATTACTTGGAATACCCTGGTATGCATTGTTTACATTCCAAATATGAATAATGAAAATTGCTTCCTTCAAAAGATGATGAGAATTTGTGGGAAACAATCAGTTCATGGTAATCCAATCCTTAAACTTGTTTGTTGTGCAGAGTAAGGTCACTTAGGCTTTAATTTTTATTTTTATTTTTTTGATTTAATTTGGATATGAGTTTGGATTAGTGGGATGGGGAAGGGTACGTTCACCAGCCTGTTTTACAATGGTGAGCTACAGAAAGGCCTTGAAGCATAGCTTGTTGGAGGACATTTATTTCATCCTTGAATTTTAATCTCCAACTGATCACACATTCTTAGTTGGTACTTGTTAAAATTAAGAGTATTCTTTGATAGTTGGTAAGTCCTTTGTTTTTGCAGTTGGCTTTCTCCTTAATGGTTACTTCATTGCTTTATCAGGCTGTTAAGGATGACGTTGGAACAGTACGAATTCAGCGACCCCACAAAGGCCCCTTTTATGTCTCTGACAAAACCATTGATCAACTCATCGCAAATCTTGGGAAATGGGCAAGGTTTATTTGTCCCCCTTTACGTTATTCTTGATATAAACGTACATAAGAAAAAACCTGTTTTCAACTTCTCTCTCTCTCTCTCTCTCAATATATCTCTGACGTGCTTATTTGCACAAACCTGTTATGATGTTTATATTTCCTCTTCTTATGTAGCATATAAAATTACTTTCAGGTTGTATAAGTATGCCTCAATGGGGTTCACTGTGTTTGGGGTTTATCTTATTGCAAAACATGCTTTCCAGTATATCATGGAGAGGAAGCGTCATTGGGAAATGCGAAAGAGGTAGAGTTCACTGTACGTTGATAATGCATATAATGCTTGAAAGAAGATGATCGTGTTATCGTTATAAAGAACAAGCGGCCACATTTAGGCTACAAAAGCCCCAAACATTTTCCCCATACATTCTTTCAGTCCCTGTCATGGAATGATAGTGCTGGTGATTGAACGTTCTTCGATTCATGAGAACAATTTTACTGAAGTAATAAAGAAGAATTTAAGCTTACCTGTTCACTTTGGAATTTGTCTTGCACATCGATTGTCACAGGTTGATCTGTGTATAAAAACAATGTTTCCTTCAAATCAATAAAGTTGTCTAAGAATTATTTAACTGAGTCTTATGTCCAACACATGGCATTGGTGAATTTCTTCCTTGCTACTAATTAATGTTTCTTAGATCTCGTCTTGTGTCAGTGCACTTGCAATTTACATTCAAGTTTCCTCCTGATTTATTCCCCTTGTTTTACGTTTGAATATGTTTATCTGCAGTTTAATAAAAAAGATCTATGGGAACTTTCCAATATTCTGAAATTATTATCAACAACTAAAAGCTTGTTTGGGAGGTGTTTATAAATGGTTATGTTTATAAATAAACAGAAATGAGTGGTGGATAAGTGTAGTACTCATGGGTCCCACAAAATGTTTGGATAAAAGTTGGTTTATAAACACTTGCCAAACATAATGTAAGACAACACTGGTTGGTTAAGAAACTATTGAAGTGGTTATGTATGTTGTTAACCTGTAGTAACCAAGAGAATTACTGCCATTCATTTTGGGGATATTCTATGTATATTTTATACGATTGACTTAGGTGTTAAATTACCAGTGATTTGGCTCATTACGTTTGACATGTACATACTGTGTTGTGAATAAGCTTGAGCTGTTGACTGGATCAGTTTTGGTTTCTATAGCTCTTTCAAGTTTCTCTTGGCAGTTGAAATGAGCCAATTTTTATTACATTTTTAAGCTTAGACTTCATCAGTCTTCTTGAATAGTATGATCTAAAATCAAGCTTGAGTAATGCAAAATCAACTCTAGTTGGCTGTTTTACGCCCATATTTTTATGCGTTCCTCTTCGAAATAATCAGGCAATGTACATTGTTGCATCTAGGTTTTGAGGTTCATTTTACCTGTATTGTGAGTAGAGTATATTCATTCATAGTTAACAAGTATGCCATATTGCTCTATATGGAGCATTGTCTTTGTTCATTATGACTGGTTAAACCTAATTTTAAGAAGCACTCTGCATGTAGGGTTCTTGCTGCTGCCGCAAAAAGAGCTGGGCAGGATGAAGAAGGTAGCTTGCTGTGTGCCTTATTGTATTGACATTTAAATTCTTTCATAACTGTGCTGTTTCAGCGTTTTAACTTTGCTTGTTTACCTTCTTTTGCGATTTACAGGTTTAAATGGTAAATCTGAGAGTGGACCATCAGATCATACCAAGAAAGAAAGACTGATGCCAGATTTGTGTGTGATATGTCTAGAGCAGGATTACAATTCAGTGTTTGTCCCGTAAGTGCCACAATGAAAATTTTTGTTTTTCATCTCATGGTGCGACTCCATACTTGATTAAACTTCATGAATATTTTTTGAAAGATAAGCATCATTTCATATGTGTGTGTGTTTATAAAGATGTAACTCATTGGTCCATTGTCCCAAGATTATTTCTGTAGTTTTTATATGCATCCTAAAGAGTGGGCAACTTTTTAGCACCAATTAGAAAATATCTTGTTTGTTATACGTCATGTTTAAAGATAAATAAGTTTCGGGGAAATAGTCAGGTCTGTCGCGGCTCTATTCTTTGCTAACATATAATTTTGCATGCAATTATATGTGGTGGGAAATTGCAGTTGATGCAATCATTTTTTCCTCAACGATGTTTAAAAGTTGCCAAAGGAACTAAGAACATCCATAATTACAGTAGTTCGGTACAAATTATGAACACGATCAACCTGGATCTCTAATTCTGTCGCTACTATAGAGAAATTGTTTACCTTGATTGCATACGCACTCCAATTGACAAATCAAAACTAAATTAATCGGCAATCTGTCTGACGTTCAGGTGTGGTCATATGTGCTGTTGTATGGCATGCTCTTCGCATTTGACAAACTGCCCACTCTGTCGAAGACGAATTGATCAGGTAGTTAGAACTTTCCGGCATTGAATGGAAGTTGAGGTGCTCACCTACATGGAAGACAGATGACCGGAAAGATGTTCGGCTCAGCTCTAAGTTTAAAATGGCGAGCTGTCTTCATCATTTCCGTGGAACTTTCTCCATTTATACACGGATTTATAGAAATTTCATTACCCATGGATTTGCTCGAGAAATTTCTTGATTTGTCCAATTACTTTTTGTTGCGTGCTTCCTGAGATTTTCTTCTGACATTTGTAAATAATATTTTCATATGCTGTGAATTACAACAAATCTATATCGAGATGTTATGTCTTCTTTCTTTGGGATCATAGTTTCTTTGGTGCATACTGCTTTAGTGCATTAGGGAAAGAGCCGAGGTGATTCGAAAAATTTCAGTTCTGCAACTCTTTTAGCTAACCTGCTTGATCTCACACTTCAACGGCTCTGTTGTTCTTTGCTTTTAGGGATGGACAACTTTTAGTTTAGGAGGTTCTGATATGATCTTTGCATCCATATTTAAATTGATGTGCATGTTAGCTATGCAGATACTGGACGCGATTGAATTGTACAATAAAAAAAATTTAACCTTTTTTAAATTCTCCGATATTGTATAGTCCTTACCAAACATGTCATAAGTGGCAAATGATGCATAATTTAGTCAAGTTTCAATTGACAGTGGATTGGAGTTCCAATTAATTCAAATTTGAAATCTCATATGAGCATGGTACAAGTTTGGATTGATCATCTCAAGCTCAGTCTACTAAAAACATGTAAGATAAGGTCGAGGAGTAAACTTGGACTCACGTTCTCATTCTTTTACTCGTTTTCAATCGCACATTTTTCAATAAAATAATATTTTTCATCACTTCAATAACATTTTCCTTCTTTTTCAACCACACATTCTCTATCAATCTACTATTTCAAAATATATTCTTTCAAAATAATATGGCTCAAACACACTCTTATGGATTTCAGGATTTAACACACTTCTATAAGAAGTTAAAGGTTCTTATAGCTGACTTCATCGTGACATCGTAGTGCAACATCATCAATAACTATATTAATCTATTTTCATTCAGGACAGTCCAGTAAAATCAACACTTCCAAGTCATGTTTCACTTTCATTTCAAGTTAAGTAAAAGAAAGAGACGAGAATCTGGTGCCATTGAAAATGATGTTTACTCCTTTTGGACTCAATTTCGTTTTTCCATCCCGTTTCCTAAATGCGGTTCTGCTTTTCACTAATCGGAAAATAAGATTCCCACAGCTGAAATTTGATTGGAATTAAGACCATTGATGCACTGTGGAACCAGATACCACCTAATTTAGGACTTTTGATTCACCCTGGAATCATATACCTTCTCAGAACATCAGGCTTCCAGTTCCTATTGCTGTAATGCAACGAAATGTCGATGTCATCTTGAAACGCCTTGTTTCAGATAAATTTAGAAGGGGTAACTAGCACATACATTTTTACTCTTATTTTCACCTTTCATTGCTCAGAAAGTCATTTTCTTTAATTTTCTCAATTAAAAGATGTGAAATGACGAATATACTCTTCTATTTAAATAAAAAAAAAAAGAAACAGAAAAAGAAAGAACTAATTGCAATCATAGACTCAAATTTAAAAAATCGCAAATCAGTCCCAAATAAATTTAGAAATGACTATGTAAATCTTTTTCAACTCTCTATTGCTAGATCTTACTGGAAGATCTGCTACTTGAGCTTAATTGGTATTATCTTTTCTTGAACAAGGGACAGAAGTTCAATAGGCCCCAAACTCCGTATAACAACAAATTAAGCCCCTGTTTGTCTACCATTTTTACAAACATTGTTTTCTACAGTAAACAATATCAACCACATATTCATCCAATAAAATATTCAACACACAAATCAATAAAGTTACTTTAAATTTCAACCACACATTCTCCAAAAAATACTATTCCTTACATCATTCTTCACCCATTAATGGGTGACAAATACACCCTAAGCTTTGTTTCCAATAAATTTAGGAGCCGCTACATGGGCTCCTTTTCACCAAAACTCTGATTATAATAAACATATTAGGGTGTGTTTGAGCCACATTATTTTGGAAGGATATATTTTAGAATAGTAGATTGATAAAAAATGTGTGATTGAAAAAAAAAAAAGTTACTGATGTAATGGAAATTATTATTTTATTGAAGAAATTGTGATTGAAAATGAGTAGAAAAATGATAATGAAAATTTTAATATATACCAAACAGTGACTTAATCAGAAAGTATCTCTAGTGCAGTGGGGAATCTTAGGTTGGGATCCCCTTAAAAAATAAAAAGTTTGTGTTCACAAAGGGGCTTCACACCAGATAATCGTGATTAGACAGCTAAATCTTCACTAATCGTATCCCTTTAAATAATCCTGCATTTCCCCTTCTTCTCTCCACAACACTGCTTTCTTAGTAAAGTAGAACTTCTGTAATAGAGAACCAGCAATGGCACAAAGCCGAAAGAGTAAAAATTCTGAAGGTGCGTGTGAGAAGATCTTTAATGCAATTTCTGGCGGAGGAAAAAATCGCCCCATTTCGCATAAAGTGCAGGCCTCAGTGTCTAGGGAAACTGCTGCAAAAATCCAAGTTCATGCCACTGCTAATCCCGCGAAAGGTAGCGTTCTGAACCAACCAGGCTTCAGAATGATCCCTATTGAATCTGAACCTTCCATTAGGTCACCTCTAATGAATGAGAATGAAAATATGCAGCCAGCCATGAAAATTGCAGGGAAAGAAGATGGTACTAAACGCGTTTCTGAGATATCCGAACAAGAAACAGTGATCAATGGAGAAAGCCATGGCCTAAAGGGTAAAATGGATCCCAACACTCATGGCCAAGTGGAGAAAGTTGCTTCGATGAAAGATAATCCTCGTATTTCAGTGGAGGAAAAACCAAAGTTGGAGAGGACGTCTTCAATGGGGAAGGCGGCGAAGGATAACGCTATACAAGAAAAAGGCAACAAAGACAAGAAAACCACACCCGAAAGTGTCGAAAGTGCGAACAAAACGTTCTCTGAATATATTGACCATGTGAGGAATAAATTGGGGACTGTGTCGAATGTTGGTAGTGGTGGGGATGGAAGAACTACTACATGAAGAGATGGCTTCAATGATAAGGGGTTGAAAAGCATGCAAAGATGAAAATCCGAACTTAGATTGCAAAAGAGATTATCAATAAGCATGATTACATAAATATCTATCTATCAATTTGCATACATGAATTAGCTGAAGTAATTGTCTGAATGTTATATGATTATTATGAAATCCTAGAACTATATGACGTAATGTAGTTTCCTTTCTGGGTGCATTAATTCAAGCAATATATTTAGCTTCTTCAGTTCTTCAATTTGCTTCTGTTTATAAATTTTTGTTCCAAAAAAGCGTGATTAAAGCTATATATCTTCAGAAAAAATGATGCCAAGTGACTTCTACTACTACTTGATGATGATGAATACTGTACATGGTGAAACTCCGAATAATAACTTTTTTGAATCATGTCTAAAAGCTTAAGTTTCAACATGCTACCTCACATTTATGTGTATAAAGAGCCTTTTTGACAGTCATTATTGTAGAAGAAAAAGCTTTGAACAATGATTTTTAAAAGAATGTGTAGTTAAAAGGTAGGAAAAAAAGGTAACAAATCATAAAATAAATTAATGGTTGTCAAATATGCTCAAAGTGTGCAAACTTTTAAACGAGGTGATTCAACGTCCCCTAGGAGCATAGTGAAGCACCTGTTCTGGAAACATGCTAGAGCTTATGACTGGGTGCTGTAGAAATGACAATTGGTTTCCCTTTTGGGAAAACAAAAATGCTATTTGTACAAACCCTGTTGACAAAAGTTGTTGACAAAATGACGTGTACGGTGGAGATGAAATGGAGATCAATGTTTGTGATTGTATTTGGGAGGAAGCTGAGGTCACCAAAACTCGAGATTTTTGTTGGGAAAAATAAGAATTTTGTCGGGCTCTCACCATTTTCTTTCTCCGGCTCTCACCATTTCCCCCAAAATCAATCTCTTCCTCCAAATCCGTTTCTTCCCAATTTGATGTTACACAAAGCCGATACCACCCACTTTGAAGTTACATCCGGCCAATATTTGAACAATCCGACCGCCACGAACCGCCTTCCAAGCTGCCATCTATTATTATTTTTCTATATCAGTAAAATGATCAATTTTCAAGGAATTGCAATGTAAATCCTGCTCTTTTTTATCAAAAAATAAACCGCCAGGCCTTTATATTTGGATGGTGGGACTTTAAAGAAGTGGGTTTTAGATTTTGTGGCGAAAAAAGCTTGTGATGATGATCTCTGTGATGTGTGAAGTGTGAGGAACACCGGTTGCTCATAACAGCCATCAACAAACCTTGATTTTCACAAATAATATAGACGAAGATTTTATTTATCTGTGTCCATAAGAAAGAGTGTGTTGTATATGGGAGTAATGTACAATGCTGGAGTTGATCGGTTGTCGGAGGTGGGGATGACGTCGGAGTTACGGGTGCTGCCGGCCTTGAATGGCTGCCGGTGATTTGTGATTTTGGAGGAAGGGTTTGATGGAAATGGTGAGAGAGAGAGAAGACGTTGGCTTTTCTAATTTTTAAGGTTTTTTTTTTTTTAATTCATGCCACGTCACTTTGTCATCTAACTTTGTTAAGGGACTTTGTACACATAGCACTACTGTTGGGAAAAACCTATGTACAGAAATTTTTTTTACAGATGTTTTATACCCACTCACATGTGTGGGATCCACAAGAATAAAAAATGAAAAAAAGCCCATCCACCCACCCCTTGCATTGTGTGTACTTGGTGGTGTTATGTAGAACCATGCTTTGTACTTGAAGCATGGTTCCTCACTTTTAGACCTCAACTGACAGATTTTTGATGCTGACTGAAACCTGTGCAATGATTGTGACAAATTAATTACTGTCTTGAGGTTTCTCCCCTATCAAAATACATATTCCTCTAGTATTTGTTTGTTGATGCCATTGCTTTAGAAGATGCCAAAAGCACTGTGCCCAAAGAAGTTTGGCTAAATTTAGAGTCGATTATACAAATATATTTTCATTACTACCTTGGCGATAGTATGAATAAAATCAACGCGTTTTCGACATAATCCTTTTCATTTGAAGATAGGAAAAAGAAATAGACAAGAATCTGGTGCTAACTTATTCAACCACTCTGTACTTTCCTCAAGTTTTCTACTGTCTACACCTTTTGGACTCGTATAGTAATATGAACTTGACCACACAGTTCCCTTCTTTTTTCTACCCCATTTCCTAAGTATCCACAATATAATTTAAGCATATAATTTCTTCTTGTACAAGAAAATGTGGTTCTGGTTTTCACTAATCCGAAAATGAGATTCCCACAGCTGAAATCTGATTGGGATTATGACTTTTGATGCACTCTGGAACCAGATTCCACCTACATAGATTGGTGTTCACATCAGTAGCTGGAATCTTGAACTCTTTTGATTTTGGACTTCTAGTGCACTCTGGAATCAGATACCATTGCTGTTATGTAACGGAACATCGGTGTTGTCTGAGAGAACAACGACACATCAAGTCTCGTTCTTAATAAAACATTTTCTCCACTTCATTCAGTTTTTCTGTTAAGACTAAACCTAATCCCAAACGCGAGAGCAAACAAAAAGTAGATACGCACAGACAGACAGACGAACGTAAGTTTACAGCTTCATTATGAGAGTAACGTCCACTCAACCCTACAAATTTTCTGTTGGCTCTGCTGCCTAAGTTATGATTAATTTTGTTTTCCCGGAAAAAGGCCAAGGAAAGATCAACGAGGTTCCAAAGTATGGCTGAAATATATATTTAAATTGGGAAAGGAAGTATATCTAGTGTCATTGGGAATCTTAGGTGAGTGTATTCCCCAAGAAGATCTTGATTAAGCAGCTAAATCTTCACCAATCATTTCTCATTAAAATCCCTTGCAATTCGATTTTTTCTCTTCATCTCACTGATTTCTGATCGCGCTTCTGTAATACATAAAAGCAATGGCACAGAATCAAAAGAACCAAAACTCTAAAGGTGTGTGTGAAAAAATCTACCATGCAGTTTCCGGTGGTAAAAAAATTCGCTTCATTTCACGTCACGCTCAGGGCGCATTGTCTAGCGAAACTGCTCCAAAATCCCGAGTTCAAAACAATGATAATTCCAAAAAAGCTAGCCTTTCGAAGAAGCCCTTTTTTTTTGAACCAACCGAGCCACACAATGATTCCTATTGAATTTGAATCTCCCATTAGGCCATCTCCAATGAATCAAAAAGAAAATATGCAAACAACTGCAAGAAGTGCTAGAAAAGACGATGATACTAAACGTGTTTCTGAGATTTCTGTACAAGAAATGGTGATAAATGGAGAATGCCATGGCCTAGAGGGTAAAATGGAAGGCAAAACTCATGGTCAAGTCGAGAAAGTTCCTACAACGAAAGATAAACCTCCAATTCGTGCTCCAATGGAGGGAATAACGAAGTTGAAGGAGAAGATGACTTCAATAGTGAAGACTAAGTCCACGAAGGATAAGGCAATACAAGAAAAAGGAGATGAAGATAAGAAGATCAAATCCAAAAAGACGAATGATAAGTTCTCAGATTATATCAATCATGTGAAAAATAAAATGAGGACCGTGCCAACTGTACGTAGTGGTGGAGGTGATGGCGGTGCTCGGGCTGGAAGAACTGCTACAAGAAGAGATAGCTTCAAAGATAAGATCTCGAGTTATATAAACCGCGCAAAGATGAAGATCCGAAGAACGACGCGCAAAGATGAAGATCCGAAGAACGACGAGTTTTGATGGAAAGAGCACCTCATTTAAGTAAAGAATGCAAAACTATTTCTGAATAAGCATGATTATATATATAATTATATATATCAGTATGCATGCAATAGCTGAAGCCTGAAAATATTGTGTGTTAAGAACATTTTATACAAGTCCAAGTTGTGATTGTACTGTAATCTTTAAACTACGTAATTTGTTTGATTATTTATGAATTCCTTAAATTAGATATGGACTGTTGTTCCCTTCTTGAGTTCCAGAAAATATTTACGATGAATGTGAAGAGATTGACAAATCAATCACCATCTCCAGGCTTCTCTCCTGTCAAAATACTACTACTGTTTTTCTTACTATTCTTATTTATAAACAATTTTAGAATTTGCCAAACGGAAGCCAAGATTCATTTTTTTGTTGGTTGACGACAACCGAAGCACTGCATCCAAAAAGTCCAACAACCGTTAAAATAAAATTATTTTTTTCTCAAACTCATTTTTAGTCGCACTTTCTCAAAATAAAATATGAACAATGCTATCCTTACAGAAGGATGGTTGGTAAAACTTCTGTGAACCATTCTTCTGTACATATGGTTTAATTCATAAAATATTCAGTACGTAATCCTAAAAAAAATTCCTACTTTTTAACCATACATTTTTCAAATATCCTACTAAAACACTGCATCCAAAAAGTCCGACAACCACTAAAATAAAATTATTTTTTCTCACTCATTCTCAAAATAAAATATTCTGCACGTAAACTTAAATTTTTTTTCTACTTTTTAACCATACATTCTCAAAAGAATCACTATTCTAAAATTTATTTTTTACCAAAAAATCATTTTAATGGTTGTCGAACATGGCCCAAGCCTCGTTCTCTTTGTCGTTTTGTCTTGTCCATGGCAATGTTGGCGATTAGCAGTGAAATACAAGTTAAAATTTACTTGATCTTTAGTCGAAAGAAAAATGTTTGAGATTAAAATGCGACGTACGAGCTTAGCAAGCTAAAGCAAATTGTTCGGCTCTATTCCCTTGAAAGTCTACTACTTTCGTTGATTCTGTAAAAATCTATATAGGCAGGTAAAAGTTCATTAAATTCTACAAAAATCATTCACTAAGAAATTTTTTTAAAAATCCAAATTGAATACACTTAGAAATTATTCAAAATCCCCGTTCTTAGGCAAATCCAGAAATGAAAGTTGTCCAGAAATGAGGAAACCTAATATTTTAATTTGGGCTTAATGGTTTGGACTTCCAGATAATATCAGAAAGGACAATTGACAAAATTGACACTAAAATAGTCAGGTAGTAATTTTTACCATTCTCCTTTTTAATATATATTTAATATTTATTAATTAAATTCAATGCCACTTTTTTATATATATTTAATATTTAAGGAAAAAAACAAATAATTATAGAAAACGAAAAGGTTTTCTCGATTGCTGAGGTAGCAAAGAAAAACTAAAATATAAAAATAATCGATCGACTAGACTGATTCGAGTAAAAAAAATGTTGAAAAATCAATCTTCTAAAAAAAATGGTAGTTCACGCGAGGCATAAAACCTCATGTTGACATACTCAACCCATGACAAGAGCTACTCGAGTCACACTATGAACCATGTAGTCAATTTTGTTACAATAAATAGGCTTGTATAGGTTCATATAAGCATTGACTTCTCGTCGAATAAATTTTATCAATTCTTTTCTTTAGTTTAAAATTTTGGATCGACTTGACACGGTCGCGATCATGAATATTTTACATATGCTACGAAACACGATTGTTTCCCAACTGACCTTTTTAAAATTCTTTATAATATGCCAAAGAATTAAGAACCAAAAAAAAAAAAAAGGTCAAAAAAAAGTGACTATATCAACCTAAATAAAAATTGTAATTTTTGGATCGTGCTTGCAGCATCATGCAAGAAGAGTTGACTTATACAACCACAAAGGCTGACATCAAATAACAAAAAAAAAAAAAATGTTTCAACTCTTTAGGGTTCTTGAAGAGTAATGCAAGGTACAAATATATACAATATAATGATAAAACTTTTAATTTCTTTGTAACATTAAGTCCTGTCAGTTACACATTAAAATTTTCATTCTCATTTTCTCAACCACACATTTTTCAATAAAATAATATTTTTCATCACATCAATAACTTTTCCTTCTTTTTCAACCACACATTCTTCATTAATCTACTATTCCTGAATACATTTTTCCAAAATAATGTGACTCAAACACACCCTAATAATGTCAAGCCCTGTCAGAGGCGGAACTGCAAGGGGGACAAGGTGGCGACAGATCATACAACATTTTTAGTTTCTTTTAAATTAATGTTGTCTTGAATTTTTTATAATATTCCGACTCCATCTCATAGCTATATGATGTATCCAAATAAACACAAACAATTCGAGACAAAATTTTTTGTCAAACTATTTATAACATCCCCTTTTCTACACTTCAAAACATATTTTTCGAAATGACTAAAGCGAGAAAAGTTGTTTTAGTAAGGTACTACTAAAGATATATCTAACCTAGGTGTGTGCGTGTAGTTGAGCGCCTATTATATATACAACGGGCAACATGCTTCATGTAATGAATTTGCTGACGCAATAATTAAAATTATTAATTAATTAATTAAGTAAAAGTCAATTGTTCTATGACATTTTCAACTGTCTAATACCATGACATTTAAAATTAAGTGTCCTTTCTGCATCTGATTAGATACTAATTTATGAGAATTTTAAAAAAAAAAAATGAAAACGCTTAGGATAGTTCTCTCGCACACCAATTTGTCATGCAATAAATTATAAGTTTATAAGGAAGACCAAAAAATGAAATATCTTTGTCAATGTGAGAAATCGTCTTTCCTTTCAAGAGTACCTTCTAGCACAATTCTACTACAAACCCATCTAGTGGTGGTCATGTAACCACTTGGTGTCTCGACATATCAATGCTTTTATCTAAAGAACAATGGCATCAATAAATTTGGATGGTCCATAATGCTTCTCCATGAATTCTTTAAACGATTCTTTAATATCAACCGTCCAAAACACTCCTAAAAGCAAATATGTAAAGTTAATGAAAGGGAGAAAGTGGATGATGGAAGAATCACATCAAAATCAGCGTTGTTGAGTAAACAACACAATGAATAAATCAAACATATTATAGTTCAACTCTTGGTGGCTTGCCTACATGGCTATATATATATATATATGAGCAATTTCTCAACTCGAAGGGACTAAAAACAAAAATGTTCTATTACAGAATACAACGTGCAATATATTTAAAAATCAAGACATCTTTTTAAATCGAGACCCAGTTCGATTGACATCTTATGGTAAAGGTCTCAACGATCATGTTTAGTGTCAATGCACTCATACTTCGACGATTTCTCTCTAATTACAAGTATACAGAAATTACAATTACACATTACTGAATAATAAGTTGATATTATTTATGTACATTATTTTGTTATTTATAATAGACTATGTTAATTTTAATATGCAAATCTACACGTATGAGTGATGCTAGGTTATCTCCATCCTTGTTCATAAATTAGTTGATGCTAACTTTAGAGAAGGGGGCTCTCATGTGCACCCTTGACTTTTGGCTAAAAAGGGAAATGGGAATCACGCCCTTGGGTGGCGGATCCCACAACATTTTGGTCACCTTGGCTTGTTCCCCAAAATAGCCACAATAAGCCGTTGGCTTCCAATTCCGGCTCAAGCGGTCAATCTTGGAACTGTTGACTATGGAAATAAAACTTCTTATTCAGCAGGCTATACTTGAAAGAATAACACAAAAACACTTTAAACCCATGTTAGTAGGGAGTAAAATTAAAATTTTAATTTAATTAAAAGTCAATAATTAATTTTACTCATATATTTCTTGGGAATCACTCATTTCCTCAATTTTTATTGAAAATTATTAAAATTTTGATTTTAATCTCCATCCAACAGGGGGCTAAACATTTGTACTTTCCAAAAAGAAAGATGTGACTAGTCAATTTATGAATTATTTTTATGACAAAGTGATAAATGCAAGGCAACTAAGACCTCCCACGAGAAATCTGTTGAGATTTCCAAGTTCTACGGAGTTCAACTGTCAATATGTCTCGACTCCACTTTTCGTTCTCGTGTATGTTAATGCACACTTCGGACATCGATGGTTAGATTCATGTTATTATAGATTTGATGCTCAAGTCAAATGATTGAAAAATATAGGGTGTTGAAGACATGCAAGGAACGAAATAATGAGCTGGTGCCGGATTGTGAGTTGAAGATTCAATTTCACATTACCTTTAGAAAGTCACACTACATTGAATACTTTTACCAAGAGAGGAAAGCCGAGATTCTAAATGTTTTTCATGTGATATCGTCTAACGACTCACTTGTCAAATCGTTATATAGATAAATAATCGTCATCATTAACTTTATAAGCATGCACAATACATAATATTAGTTCATCAATGAAATTTACCGACAAGCAAAAATGAATAATTCTTCATTACCAGAAGAATTCTTCACAAGGGGCTTACACGCCCTTCACTGGGCCCCACCCAATGTATTAAAAAAAATTGTGGTCCCCACCCTCATGTGTGTAATCTGGCAAGGGCTTGTTCTGTAAGTGTAGCAAAAGTTAAAAAATTATAGTGCTTGAAGACAGGACACATGTGGCCGTGTTCAAGTAGCAAGGTCCAAAGTTAAATAAAATTGTGTCCATGTTAATAGGGGGGTCGCCATGGACCCACGTCAAAATTTCTAGTTCTACCCTTAATAATTTTGTTCTTGGCCCCTCTAAATTTTGGCCACGTTATTTCATGTTTCCTCCCCGTGCAAACCTTCTTGTCCAACCTTGACTGGACCGCCGCCACATCATTATCATGTTCGAAATTTCAAACATTGTTACCTAGTTTAGTCAAATTAATTGAGCTAATATTCTTTTTAATCCTGAAATATAAAGTAACATTATTTTAGCCAAAAATAGGTCTAAATTTAAAAATAACTTTTTTTTTTCTCTTCAAACTTGTTTGTCCAACAATACTAAAAGGAAATTTTGTTTTCAAATAGAAAAGCAACTTATTTTTGGGCTAGATCATGCTCTTAACGTGCCATTTACTTAATGTTGAGGAAACACATTTCACAACATAAATATTCTCGTGGGACATTTGAGAACATTTTCTTATTAAATTATTTAATTAAATAAATACTACTGAAATTTGATCGAAATTCTTTCATGTAACTTTTTGATAATATTATAAAATTAAGTAATCTATAAACGTATCAAATATTTGATAGTGATAGTACTATCTAATTTTATTTATCATCGGTCTGGTTTAATTAAAAAATAGTTTTTTTAGTAAATTAAAAAAAAAAAAAGTCAATGTG
>CAIGRO010259219.1:0-10846 GCA_903798355.1 Fraxinus baroniana
ATTTTTCAGGAACATGACGTCACGAAATATTTAAACCAAAATTGACCAAGTAGCCAACGAGGGTAATAGGAAAGTTAGCCATTGAATCACAAGCCATATTACGGGAGTCCTTTCTTCACTTTCTTCCCCACTCCTTTTTATACAGATTTAGGATTAAAGACATTGAAGACGATGTTTAGTTTAAGTTTGAAGGTGGAAAACATGAGTTTTCATTTTTTGTATGTGATTTTGTGTGATTTTATTGTTTTAGTAAAAAAGTTCAAAAAATTGAAAAAATTATATATATATATATATATATTGTGTGAGTTAGTTGCAATCTAATATATATTGAACATATCAATTAGGTTAAGCATTGTGTAGGAACGAGTTGATTTCGTAATTAGATAAGTTGAAATGGTGGACCATAGATGTTAAACTCAAAACCACTAAATTTTATAGTATTTGACCTAATTTAGAATATTTTGGGGGGATGTCACTGTTGTAGGAAGATGTTGAGACAAATAGGGCTTCCATGTGTGAATTCTCTAATGTCGTAGGATGCAATTGGGTGAAAATCACAAGTTAGAATTTGTTTTACTTGAATTGGTGTTAAATGAGGAGCATTGCATCAATCAAGGCATAAAAAATATATTATTTGAAAATTTCTCTTTGCAGCATTTATGACACGAACAATTAAGCTTGCAAGGGTTTTTAAAACTTGATATCATATGGTCATCTGATTTGGGAGTCATCGGTAGAAAGCTTGTCACATGGGTCATTTAGAAAGTTTAAGGGAAAGAATGCTTCAAATAAAGAAAAAATTATTCATATAAAAAACATTCCGCAAAAGTAGGTGCATAAAACAAAAGAGACACCAAATACCTTGGTTAAATACCAAACACTTATTTAAAAATTTTTGACTTTTGATAAGAGATTGTTAGCTTAATTAAATCCTAGAGATTGAAGCAATCAAACTTAATGGAGAATCTTTGTTTATAAGTCATATTGAATTGCAATTGGTGAGATTTACCCAAACCAGAGAGGTGGGGATACTAGAAAATCCAATTTTAGTTCACACACTGGAAAAGCGAAAAAAAAAAAAGTTCCGGGGTGTGTGAATCTTACAAGTGATGAAAGAACATATTTGACTATTGAGGATCAGGAATTGAAACAATATGTGAATTCATAATGCCATACTTAATTCTTCGCGCACTCATCGATTTTATAATGGAAAAGTATATTTTAATTTCTGTATTGTGATTTTGAAGTTATGCATAGATTGATATTATGATTTCAATCCTGAGACAATAAGCCAGGTTAGCTACCTATTTTTTTCTTTACTTGATTGACTGGCAACCAATTAGGTAATTAGCATGGCATATTTGTGTTTTGTTAGGTTTTATTTTTGTTTGAGCACAAACAAAGATTCAAGCTTGAAGGTCTGATAAGTGTAATTTCTACACTTATTTGAGGACCTAAATGATGATATTTTATTGTCATTTGAATAAAATTCTACCTAATTTACGTGATATTTCATTTTGTAGGTAAAATTTTATGTTTAATGAAGAATTAGAGAAAAGAATGCAGAATAGAGAAAAAATAGCAAAATCCAAAGTACAGGGATGAAATTGACTATTGGATGCAAAGTTTGGAGATAAAATTTCATACTTTGAAAAGTGAAGGACTTTAATTGAATCAAAGGAAACATGGGCTGAACAAATAAATTTGTCTTAAGGACTGAATTTCAATATCTCGAAAGACTAAGGATTGGAAGATTAATATAGCATTAATATTTTTTAATTGGAGGCCTATGATTAAAATCTATATATATATATACTATATTATATACATATGTAGGGGAAAAAAAGAGACGGAAAGAGAAGAGCGAAAAGGAGAAAGAAAACGGCAACTCGGAAGAGAGAAAAAGAGAAGAGAAAGGAGACGAGAAAGAAAATGATGAAAAATTGAAGTTGTTCCTAGAAGTCAAAAACGACGGCTATGGAGAGAGGAATATACACATACATGCATAGGGAAAAGAAAAAAAGGCTGCTTTGGAAATTAGACAAAATTGAGGATTGCGGCCGGAACAATTAAAATGGCAGATTGGTGGCTGAGTGGAAGACAAGCGCGTGCGCGCACGCACGCACGCGCGCGCGCATACACACACACATATATATACACACACATGCAAAGCTGGAAGATGTTGAAGGGAACGAGCACGAGAGGAGGAAAAAAAAAGCAAAGACGAGAAGAAGACAGGCATATGATTAGGAATATTAATTATGTTCTGTCGATTTTTGGTGATGTCTTTTGGCTGAAGAATATATACAAATAGAAAACATACACGCAAAAATGAGGATGTATTCAAAGACAATTTTTATTGTGTTTATTCTTATATTATGAGTAACTAATTTTCATATTAAGGCAAACAATGTAATCGACTTGTGATTATTTATTCTTTTATTCAAGATTTCTGTGATTTATTCTTATAGGTGTTGGTTTTACTATGAGTTTAATGCATGAAATTAATTGATCACTAATTTGATGATTATGTAAGTCTCTTAAGAATCGAGAGGTAAGTTTGAGATTTAGACCATATAGTAAAATTCGGTAAAGTAGTATAGCATATAAAGATACATAAACTAATTATTGCGGTCATAATATGAATTCTTAGAACTAGTGTTTCGTTTAACTAAAGTTGATTCACATAGAGATATGCAATTGAATTAGTTAAATAAGCTTAAAGAGAACTCGAGAGGGAAAAATAGAATACAATCAAAGAATTTGATCGAACACTACATTAGGTTATGAATCTTGAATTAAAAATTAAGGTGATCAATAGATGAAATTGTTATACCCTGATATTTATCCCATATTTGAATCTTCAATCAACCGTTGTTTGCAAAATTTTGATATTTTCAAGTAGTTATAAAAAATTAATCACAACAATCATAATTCTTTACTTACTTTTATCAAATAGAAGTTAGAAAAAATTCGATTAAGTCCTGAAGTATAGTCCTCGTGGGAATGATANAAATTTTGATATTTTCAAGTAGTTATAAAAAATTAATCACAACAATCATAATTCTTTACTTACTTTTATCAAATAGAAGTTAGAAAAAATTCGATTAAGTCCTGAAGTATAGTCCTCGTGGGAATGATATATGGACTCAAAGGTCCACAATACTGCTTGTTACGATATCGTACACTTGAGATATAAAAAACACAACATAAGAATGAGATCCTTCCTGAAATCTATGGATGAGTGAATCTAGGTGTAAGTTGAGAATGGTTGGATGGCCCCTTCTATGACTATTTCTAGAATAGTTACCCCTACAGACGTTTTCCTTTAGACTAAGGATGAACTAACTGAGTGTAACTGGAAATGTAATGGGCAATATACCCTATTTATAGATGTGTCCGCCGAAGAGTTTAGGAGAGTATCAATGTGTGAAACTGCTAAAGAGGTATGAGATATTCTAGAAGCTACACGTGAGGGTGCTAAGATAGTTAAAACGTCAAAACTACAAAAGTTGACCACTATGTTTGAAAGATTAGAATGAGGGATGCTGAATCATTCGATGAATACTATGTGATATGATCTAGGATAGACAATCACTTGGTTGAGTTTTGGAGTCCAAATTGAAGAAGTTGACAAGCCAAGGTTCAAGTTTCGTGAAGGGCTCGGGAGCCAAAACGAGTTCCCCATATCAATCTACTTCACCTTCAAAAATTTTAAAAATTTAAAATTATCCCATTCACAACATTTACTTTACTCTCCCCCTTTTTGTTACAAATGACGAAGGGACCAATAATTAAAAACATAACAAAAATGCTTTACCCTTCTCCCTTTGTTTTAAACTTGAACATGTAATAACTCAAAAATGTTGTTAGCAATCACAAGTATAACTAAGGTACAGTAAATCTTCACAATACTCAGTTCAAGTTAACATGGAGTAAATTGTAGAAGTGACCCATGTGAGTAAAGTGTCACTAATGTTTTATAAGTAGGACTCCAAATCTTAATTTTGCGAGAACATGGTAAAAGTCACTGCCAATAAGTGTATACCTCTACTTATGAGAATCAAACCATTTAAAATGCATTAGGACCTTTAAGTAAAAGCTCATTTTGCATTGATATTTTTTTCTCCCCCTAACTTTGAGCATATTTTATTTCACATCTTTCAATATTTTAAGCTCATTATTATTTTTCACATCTTAAGTGCAGACTCTTCTCAATTAAGTGACAAAAAAGACCCCTATAGTGAGCTTTAGGCCAGTTAACCCAAGTCAGTTGACCATAGACACTATGAAAAACCTGCAAGACTTAATTGCTTGAGTCATATAGGCTTCGAAAAATAACATAAGATATTGAGTTTTTTTTTTGTTATCGGGAATAAACTCGAGCTTATGTCTAATAAATAAGGTTAATTCATGTTCAAAGTCACCTTACTAACATGTAATTGTCATCCCAAATCTCACACACGCGATTGAATCCCACTAACAATATCATAGTGTGTACAGTGTAGATGGTACATAGAAACACATATACTAAATACTCCACAATAACCTAAGCGAGCAATGAAAACTATGTTACAGCTCATCGATTAAACCCACGCTTGATCACAAAAAACAAATTCACTTATATTATATATTATGATGTAAAAATAATTTCTCATTTTTATTTTTCAAATTTCCATTATTTTGTTGTTTTCATTTTAAAGAATGAATGCACCAAACACACAAAAAGAATGTCAAACACACAAAAAAATAAAAATAAAATATGCATCCGTTTTCTACCTAGAAAACAAACAAACAAATATGATGCATGCATAAATCAATGTCACACAATGATAAAGAAGAAGCATACACCAAAAATACCTAATCAGTTAGGTATGCAAATGCCCTTACCTTTAAGAGTACCATGATCTATTTCAAAAAATTTCAAATCACTTTTGTTCACCAATCTTGCCTAGTGACATGAATATTTTCGGTCATTTATGTCATTAACGTGGTCAATTTACTTACCCGATTAGTAAAGAAGTCAATCTGACCAATATAATCATGATCTTATTTCTGTTTAAATTCTGGTTTCTATTTCTGTTCAGGAAATGACGACACCTAGGTCTTATGTGTCCTAACTCATAGCAATGAAAACAAGTAGGGATAAACCTAGGACCAAAGGTATGTGATCATTGATATCTATTCCTAGGTTGGCATGTCATACGCTGTCTAGTAGTTCTCTGTCCTACATATCCATTGTTATTAGGTTCAAGGTTAGGCACATGTTTAACCTGGTCAGTACCAGGGACAAATGTGTTTTTGGACGTACTAGCAACATTATACTCTTTTTTGTTATATCCTAAACCTTCCTTATTACCAGCAGGCTTACCCCTTCCTAGAATATAATCTAGTTTTATAGAACCACTAAAAAAGGTAAGAAGTTAAGACTTGGAATGCTTTAAGTCACTTGGAAGATTTTTAACCTGTATTTCTACGGTTTCCTGTTAAACTGTCAGCTCATTAGCTCTCCTAGAGATCTTTTCAAGCTCACTAGTGAGATTTCTAGCCCCAATATCTAAACATCCATTCATGGATTTCAACTCACTCAGGGTAGAGGTAGATTCTACGAGTTTCTCGTAGTCCGACTCTAGTTCGTTAACTCTCGTACTTAAGGCTTTATTTTTTTGTTATAATATTAATGCTCTTCTCATAAATTCTATTATAAGCCTCATGAATATCTCCCTTACTATCAGAATCTTCCTCACTATCATAATCTTCTTTTGAATTCTCACTACTACTTATACTCACAGCCTTCTCACTCCCCTTATTAGATCCATTCTTAATTCTCGTAGTAAAGGCAATATACTTTACACTTTCCTTACGAGTTAATTTTCACTCCAATTGTCCAAGTTAGACTCGTCATGAGTAAGAGTAGCATTCATAGCCTTATCTGAATTTTTTCAACTGCTAGGGCATTCACTTCTGACATGGCCAAAACCTCGATAGTTATGATATCTCACAGATTGAGATTGCCTTCTAGACTCACAGGAATCACATCACCATCTCTCTTTAGATTTTTGTTTATTCCTAAACATTTTTCAGAATTTCTTGACAAGATAAGTTAACTTCTCTTCATTAGGAGAATCTGAATCCGACGACTCTCTATGACTATTTCTCATAGTATTTAAGGCCAATGACTTATCATTTGTAGATTTAGCTAATGTAAGTTCATAAGTCTAGAGAAATCCAACCATCTCTTCAATTTTAATGGAATCTAAGTCCTTACTCTCCTCCATCGTCGTGACTTTAGGTCTAAACCTTTCTGATAGGGATCTAAGAGTTTTTGGACTATCTTAGGCTCCGAGATTCTCTCACCTAGATTGAAGCTAGAATTTACTGTAGCATTTAAGCTTGCATAAAAATCATCAAAAGTTTCATTTTCCTTCATCCGAATTTCTTCAAACCTAGTGGTTAACATTTGCAATTTAAAGTTTTTAACCGCCTGAGTTCCCTCATGTGTAATTTGTAGGATATCACTAACCTCTTTGGCTACCTCACACATTGACACTTTTATGGGGATATTGTCATAAATAGGGCATGTAAGGTTTGCTATTCTAGTTACACTCATCTAAGTTCTCTCTAGTCCAATTAGCAATAGGGGTGAGGATTATTTCATTACTAACCATATAACTAGGTACAGCCCAACCATTCACAACACTAAAAGAGACACGCTCATCCATGGATTTTAAAATGGCTATCATCCTAACCTTCCAGTAGGCATAATTACTGTCATCAAAATATGGTGGGATAGATAATGAATTACTCATCTCGATAATAAGGGTCAAGAAATGAATTTGATCTCTGATACTTATTGAGAAATCAGGTGTCTCACTGGATACCACTTAACAATTCACGAATTACCATTCCAACAGCTTTTAAGTTATCGAATGTTTGTTACTTAACTGTTTTTATTTATGACCCTATGTGCAGAATTAATCAATCAAAAACAACAAGTCACTTTCAACTATTTCTAGATGATTAAGCATATAAGTCCAATTATCATATGTTTGAATACCACAGAAATAAGGAAAGCAGTAAATGACACAATATTGATGACGGAGAAATCCCAACTAGTTAAAAAAACTCTGGGACCAGGCTAGTTACCTCCACTATAGACAATACGAAGTAAGTTACAGTCATATGCTATCTAGCCAACTCCACTAGACTTCCTGATCTATTTTCTGCTAACTCCAAGGTCTGCTCCAAGACCTGCTCCGAGATCTTCTACAATGGTCCCTTCCAAGTGCAATTCCAAGAACCTACTGCAAAGCCTTATGATCTTTTTGCGCTTATAGTCCAATATCTCTCAACCTCCAGTACCCTCTAAAGTTCAACTGAGAAAGTGTCTTCTTAAGATCAATAGAAAGTATGTGGTGTTTCGAATTCAATGGGTTTGATGTATAGATGTCAAAAAGCTCGTCGGCTCGGGCTCAGCTAGAAAAAATCTCGAGTCGAGCCTGGCTTGGGCTCGGTTACACCAAGCCAAGGCTCGGACCGAGCCTAATTTTTTTTGGTCGGGCTTTGCTCGGCTCAAGCCCAAAAAAGCTCGAGCCGAGCCTGAGCTTTTTATTTAATTTATAGTACGTATAAACCGTACAAATTTTAAAATTTTCAAGTAAAAAATGTAGATTTGATATTAAAAAAAAATCGAGCCGGCTCGGCCTGCTAAGACTCGTGCCGAGCCTCATTTTTTTGGCTGGACTGTACTCGGCTCGGGCCCAAAAAATCTCGAGCCGAGCCCAAGCTTTTTTCAACTCGTGGCTCGGTTCGATTAGGCTCGTTGACATGGCTAAGGATATATGGATTTTGGCCAAGCCCTTATGTGTACAGAGTAATATGGGCACTGAAGCTGAAGGGTGTTCAATATGAGTACATAGAAGAAGACCTCTCCAATAAAAACCAGGCTCTTTTACAAAGGGATGTCAAAAAAGCTTGCCGGCGTAGGAAGCTCTGCTCGGCTATGAAAAAGCTCGAGTCGGACCTGGCTCAAGCTCAGGCCGAGCCTCATTTTTTTGGCCGGGCTTTGCTGGCTCAGCTCGGACCAAAAAATCTCAAGTCGAGCCTAAGCTTTTTTTATTTAATTTATAGTATGTATAAACCGTAGAAATTTTAAATAGTAAAAAATGTAGATCTGACATTAAAAAAAATCGAGCCGGCTCGGCTGAGGCCTCTAAGGCTCGAGTCGAGCCTCATTTTTTTGGCCAGGCTTTGCTCGGCTCTGCCAGGCCCCAAAAAGGCTCGAGCCGAGCCCGAACTTTTTCTCGACTCGTGGCTCGGCTCATTGACATGGCTAGTTTGATGTTTTCTCCTCAAAATGTGGTTGTATAAAATCAAGAGTAAAATGATGAAATCAATGTATGAATAGGCTCTTACATATGTTATAGAGAAGAAGCACAATGAACAACTACACCGATTTTCACGCATAGGCTTAGGTATTTATAGGATATGGTAATTAGGTTGAATGGGCCAGAAAAATACTTCAAAATATCAAATTGGGGATTTTTTGGATCGACCTGTCACTTAAGTGAGAAGTGTCGACAGGCGAGCGACATGCTGTCACTTGAGAGAAAGCTTAGCAATGGCGGGCGACTAGGCGAGAAGCTAGCGAAAATGTGGCGCCATGTTTATCCTCTTTCCATGCTCGAACTCTAGACCTAATAACCCAATTCATACAAATTATACCCTAGGTCCTTGACTTTTACAACGCGTTACAATTTAGTCATTTTGTCCACAAAATTGCCAACACTAAAAACCTAACAAGTTGGAATGATGAATTCTTCCACTTTCACTAGGACGTCTTCAATGATTTATCTTAGATGCATGATAGACCGATCAGCTAGCTTTAGGGTTACTGTAGTTGCTTTAGCTTCTCACAATCCTAGTGTCCTGAAAAAACAAAGAGTTGTATGAAGTTAATACTTACACCTAAATCATATAAAACTTTATATCAAAATAACATTTGCCTATAGTGCAGGGTACTACAAAACTCCTTGGATCTTTCAATTTTGAAGGTAGCTTATTTTGTATTCTGGCACCACACACCTCGATCTACATCAATGTATCATGTTCATCTAGGTTACGTTTGTTAGATAAAATATCCTTCAAGAATTTAGCATAACAATACATCTAAACAAGTGCATCAGCAAAAGGGATACTAATGTGAACGTTTTGAAGACCTTAAGGAATTTTGTATACTGCTTGTCCAACTTGTTCTTTTGTAGCCTTTGAGGAAATGTAATCGAAGGCTCGTATGATTTGATTGGACAGTTCTCTTAAACAAAATGGGTGATTCATATACATTAATTGTATAAAACTACCAATTTATAACAATTAATGTAAGTACAACAAATCTAAGGTTAAATCTTTTATTAAGAACCTACAAATCCTAGAGTATATGGAGATCTAATTTCTCAAAACATTACACCCATATCAATCAACCATTAACTACATTAGTATGGTTGTTAAATAGTAATTGAGCAAACTTGCTTCCTTCCAAGATCTTATTTATAAAGGTCTCCACATGGGTAGTATTTTTCATGTCAAAAATCTACTAGCTTACAATGTTGTGAGGTTTGTATCCCTTATTTCCCATCATCATTGATTCAGACGATGATTATGTGGATTTACATATTAATAGAAAAATTATTTCATTGATTCCTTTCTAGGATTTGAATTATGTATCCAACCGATGCTCTCCATTATTCAACAATGAATTGAAGGTTAATTTTGACTACATACTCCCTTACGAAGACTATGCAGGTAACAATGACTACATTCCTTACGTCCCACTGTCTTATGTTATTGTTATTAGTTCCAACTATGAGTCGAAAGATAACAATTTCGACAAGTCAAATGTGGATGATGCTTAGCGTAGGCGAAGGATATTTAAAGTAATCGAACGTGTTTTATTTATGTTATCGTGTTCATGGAAAACGTTATTTTTTGTCCTAGTGTGTAATCGACTTAGAAAATTGTGTGTACGTACAATCAATCATTTTATTGGAAATGTAGTTTAGTACATATGATGGCCAGATGGTCAAAAAAGTCAGAAAATCTGTCAAGACCTACGGTTCAACTATGTGTATTGAATCTATATACTGTTGTACCAATGTAGTGGAATTTTTTTTTTAAATGTGCAACAATAATAACACGAACATGACAATATTACACACACAAATATTATTTCGAACTACAATTTGAGTGATTGTGTTCTCTCGACACTCCCATTCATCATCCACGTGCACACAATGTCCAACATAAGACACGAATCTCAAATTGTCACTCATACATGAAATGAAGCAAACAAAATGGTAGGCATTCCATACAAATTTAATACATCAGAGTTTAAATGTTTACATGCTCTTGCGAATATATTCTACCGAATAGTTATAAACTGGCTAGACGAAAAGTTACAATGTCTATCCCCGATAGTTAATAAATATCGAGATTGACATTTGAACTGTCTCTCTTGACAGTTAGCATCTGACAATACCACATTTAAGTTGTGTGAGGAGAAAACATTCTTCATTAAGGATTAAATATGTCCATCAATGATCAACTACCAAATGACCAAATCTTGACAATGAATTTACACAATCTATATTAAATAGAGAATATATCAAGATTTTATAGAGAATATTGCTATATATATATATATATATATATATATATATATATACACACTAGGTGTAAGCAATGTGCAATGCACGTTTGCTTAGTTAATACTTAGTTTATTTGGTGAAGAATAAATTTCTTATTAATGAAGATGTAATTGTTTTGGGTAATTAAAGAACTAATGATGTTT
>CAIGRO010259228.1:0-16404 GCA_903798355.1 Fraxinus baroniana
TCTATTTTGACTCCCTAAGTCTTGGTATCGGGTAATACGGAATAAAATTATAGAACTATCTGTTGCTTAACCACTGGTGACGTAGGATGCAATAGACAATTATAGGACAAGGGGAAAGGAGAGGGAAGAAGGAAAGGAGGGGAAAAAGAGAAGAGGGGGAGATAGAAAGGGCAGAATAATTAGACAAACGGATGAATAATTTGAGAGATGGAAAATATCTTTATTTCATTATCGAAGTTTTGTCTTATTACGAAGCATAAGCCCCTTAATACTGGGTTCAAAGATTAGTTTTAGCCCCTCTTCCCCAATAGAGATCTGAAAATCTCTCTTTTTACACGTGCATTCAGTAGTAGACACAGCGAATGCTTACCCTAAATGAAGGTTAATCTTTTTCATTGTGTTAGAAGCTAGTTGAAAGCAATGAGAATAATACTTTGCTACCAAGTTGTCTTGCCACCTGAGATTTTGGGTTTCTTGAACTTGTACTTCTACCTGAAAAGGTTGCAACAGATCACAAAAGATGGTTTACTGTAACTAGCTAGTCTGACTGCATTTTGCTTTAGTCAGGAATACCCCTGAGCAAGAGAGCCTAGAATGCATGGAAAAACTTGGGACAATTTCTTAAAAGATAAAAGTGCAAGTAAATAGAATGAAAAGAAACAAGTTGCAAGTTTTTCTTCAATTCTTTTCTTCTTTCTCGTGGACTTCATTGGTTAGTGCATGTTGTGCTGCAACTGACGAGGATGTTTATTTATTAGTATTAGGTATGGAAATATCTCCAGAACTTGCGGACACACAAATATCAATCTTTGCTCCAATGCCATAATTCTTCTATATAAATATTTAACTCTAATGGATAGGTGAAATTAAGAAATTATAGAAACTTTCCTTGAGAGGATTATGAATAGACCAAGACCAGGACTCTAATGGATTCTACAGTAGCTTGCAAACACAAATATCTAGCTATGCATCAGTACCAGATTTTTTTCTAACTTTTCAACACTAATGGATGGGTGTAATTAAGAAATTGCAGAAACTTTCCTTGAGAGGATTATGAATGGACCAAGACCGTTCGCTCTAATGGATTCTACATTAGTAGAGTTGGTGCCTTTTACTCGCATGATTTTGATATTACTAGTTCATTAATTATGTAGGTAAATTTAGTTCGTTTAAAAACAAAGCATATTCAGTTTTAATTTATTTTAGAGTGTTGAATAATGCCACAACTTTTTTGTTTCATTTGTAAAGAAATTGAATATATATCAAATGAAAGACTGTTTAGAAGACTGTAAACCTCACCCGGTAAAGACTGGGATCAAATTAACTAGAACATGATGTTTGTAAGTTTGTATGTGCTAGGTTATTTAATGATGGTATGAATGTGAAATTATTGCCATGCCCTGCTCCAGTTATTCTCAATAGAAGATTGAAATACACTATTTTTTTACATTTTTTTTGTGTGTTAAGACGGATCATTTTGAAGTTGTGAAGCTGAAATGCATTAATGCCCTTGTGTGATGGCCAGAGAAAATGGAGTTTTGAATAGTGATTTTTTTGGTGAATGTGGTTTAAAAAGTAGGGAAAAGTTTTGGGTTACGTGCAAAATATTTATGATTGAAAATGAGTATGAGAATAAAAGAGTTGAAATAATGGTTGTCAAACACGGGGTTATAAATGTATTAGAAATTTAGACATTTGATCCTTTGGCAAAGAAGAGGTGTTACTTGTTGTCTAGAAAAAAAAATTACACTCAACTTTACACAAGTCTGAATATGTAACTTGTTGAATTTGTGGGTGAATCGCAGGAATATCAAGACAATATTGGTGATCTTGAGGGGCCAGACGAGAAGGAGAGGGCACAAGCAAAGATCCAAAAATTCATCTCAGCGTTTTGATTATTGATTGACTTGCAATTAAAGGATCTGAAAGACTAGTAATAGTGTGGGGACCAAAGTGGCACTCAGATTTGGTGATGAAATTTTGGTGCTAAAGTCTCTTTTCCTCTTGGCTCTTTTCTACATTGTTTTTGATCAAATACCGGACTGGATTGCAAATGTTGTAGCTTATCGAAAGAGATACTGACATTCATGTATGATTATTAAGGATATGCTAACGGTGTTCCTCACCTTGATGCTCAAGTTGAATATGAACTGTGGACTAACAATGATAACTGAGGGGTTAAATGTAATATGTTGGTGGTGGAAAGGGGTAGGGGTGGTAAAAAAGCTCGTCGGCTCGGGCTCGCTTACAACGAGTCAAGGCTCGGGCCGAGCCTCATTTTTTTTTGTTGGGCTCGGCTCGGACCCAAAAAAGCTCGGCACAAAAAGCTCAAACTAGACTCGAGCTTTTTTTATTTAATTTATAACATGTAAAAATGGTAAAAGTTTTAAGTTTTTTAAGTAAAAAATGTAGATTTGACATAAAAATAAAATAAAATCCGATCTGGCTCGGGCTCGGCCCGGCCCGCTAAGGTTTGGGCAGAAAGCTCGGGTCGAGACTTTTTTTATTTTGCCAGACTCGGCTCGGCTCGAGCCAAAAAAAGCTCGGGCTCGACTCAGCTCCTTGCCACCACTAAAAAGGGGTTGGGCATTTACGGTAGGATTTACATTTTGAAAAGATTTGGGANGGCTCGGGCTCGGCCCGGCCCGCTAAGGTTTGGGCAGAAAGCTCGGGTCGAGACTTTTTTTATTTTGCCAGACTCGGCTCGGCTCGAGCCAAAAAAAGCTCGGGCTCGACTCAGCTCCTTGCCACCACTAAAAAGGGGTTGGGCATTTACGGTAGGATTTACATTTTGAAAAGATTTGGGACTCTGAATGTTATTATTTATTTATTTTCTTTCTTTTTTATTAAAAAAATGAGGGTAAATTCGTCAATTTACAATACTTTTAACGGAGGAAATGGATAAAAAGGATGATTTGCACAATTTTTGATAAATTTGAGAGTTAAAATGTCAAAATTGAAACCATAAGATGATTTGTTACAATGTAGACTAACAACAGAAACTATCTAGAAAAAGTAAATAAAAAAGGAGTCTACTGTAACTAAAATCTCACCACAAGAGAGCCATTAAATGATAATTACTTTCTTTCAAAAAATAAATAAGAAAATCTTTTAATGTTCGTATCTGAATTCTGAATTAGAACAAAATCAATTTTTTAAGTAAATTTTAATAAAAGTTAATAAAATGTGTTATTAAAATATTGTGAGTTCCATAAAATGACAGTTAAAATGAATTATTAATTTCAATTATATTTTTTAGTTGAACTAAACAAAGGCAATGTAAAAAAAAGTAATACAATGTATAATCATTGGTGTTACAATACCGATTTAAATGACACTAGTTCATATGACGAATGGAAGGTATAATAAAGCGATTTATTTAATTATACTTTTTATTTAATGCAACATATTACGTAGTACCAAATAACATTATTCATGCAAAAATGACATCTTTCTCCAAAAAATTTAGAGTCTGTTTGGTTATTAAAATCGAATTAAAATTAAAAAATTAGCCGTTATTGTTGACTTTTATTAGAGATCCAATAATGACTATATTTTCAATTTTAATTTTTATCAAACAGGTTCTTAGTCTGTTGATTTTTAGCCATCTTCAAAAAAATTTACAGCTTGTTTGAGAGCGATTAAAATTCGATTAAAATTGAAAATATAATCGTTATTGTGTCCCACTCGTCTAATAAAAATCAACAATAATGACTTATTTTTTAATTTTAATCTAATTTTAATCTCTACTAAGCACCCTCTTAAATGGTGTTAACAATTTGTAAATAAAAAGGCCGTTAACCAACTGAAAATGTCTCGTGGTGCGTGGTTCCGTCATTAGTAAGCATGCATTTCCTAGACGGATAAGTTAAAATAATTGGGAGAAGGCAAGCCATAGATTAACAAGTCAAATCCCATTTGCTGCCCCCGGAAAAAAGCTACGCCACTAGAAACACTCACACCTGTCGGCTGGCTAATCCAAGAGAAGAAACACAGCGAACCCACTAAAAAACACTTTCACCGATCGGCTGGCTCTGTTTCCATTTTAAATATTTCTTCTCCTTCCCAAACTAACTCAGATCAATTTCGCTTTGCAATATGGCCGGACTGGAATTACTGCCCAAAGAATACGGATATGTGGCTATTGTTTCGGTGCTTTACTGCTTTCTCAATTTCTGGATGGCTGCTCAAGTCGGCGCTGCCCGCAAAAAGTACTTTACTTTTATTTTTCTGGAATTTTCTGTCAAATTTAGGGATCTAATTTATGTGAATTCGTCGCAGGTACAAAGTGTTCTACCCGACAATGTACGCCACAGAAGCTGAGAACAAGGATGCCAAGCTCTTTAACTGTGTTCAGGTACATTGATTTTTTGTTTTCTAAACCAGATGATTCTTTTTGGGAATGTAATTGGTTTTATTGATTCTTATCTGGTGGGTGCAGAGAGGGCACCAGAATTCATTGGAAATGATGCCGATGTTCTTCGTGTTGATGATATTGGGAGGAATTAAGCATCCTCTTATTTGCGCATCACTTGGAGTTGTTTATAGTATTGCTCGCTTTTTCTATTTCAAAGGTTATTCCACCGGTGATCCCCAGAAGCGGTTTACCGTTGGGTGAGTACTCACTCAGTCCTCTATATTTATATTTACCCAAAATTCTCTCTCTTTTTTTCAATATGGAGTATTGGCACACCACTAGGTGGTGGATCAAGATCGTTACAGCTTCCCCCCTTTTGGGATCGGCTACAATACCTAGACAAAGTTTAAACTGAATAACATCCCGTCATCAATATTAATAACTGTTGGGGTTGTTATGGCTTCCTTGTACTCAGCAGAAAAATAAACCAGCAGAACAGATGCAATAAACAGTAGAAAAGAGGCTCCTGCACAACTGATTTTGAGGTTGCTGAATTCGATTTCAAGAATCATGTTTTACAATAACTCTTCCGAGTAAAAATTTATATAATCAATGTTGTGTCCATTGTTATTGTACACGGAACACCAAATCAAGAATGAAAAATGGAAAAACAATACAAAATGCTGCAATTAGACTAGTGTAGAGAACTTGTAGCATCTCCACATGATTGTATGCAAGTATGTTGTTTTCACTGCACTAAATAGAGATGCTCAAACGATAGCAATATATGTTTCACAAGGGTGTGTCCGATTTTCCTAGTCGTGCTCCGTGCCATAACTCTGAAAGCATCATCTGTCAATACCCGACTGCGATATTGAAGTTGTTTTGAATTTTGCTGTATACAGGAAGTACAGTTTCTTAGCAATGTTGGGGCTTATGATTTGCACTATCTCGTTTGGAGTCAATATGCTGATTGCATAAACCAGGTCTGAGCCGGTATGTGCACAGAAGGATTTGTACTGCTCATGTTTTCTTGAGATTTTGCTGTTTGTGGAACCTTATATTTAGACCTTTACCTCCCTCTCTGTGTTTGTTAAACTACTGGTTTTGTAATAATCTTATTATAATCCTAAGGAACCGTTCTACATTTATCGTTCGCTTCCCTTGTGAGTGATCTTGTACAAAATCTTACCTATGTAAGTGAAAGAGGAATTTCACATAATAAGACAAATGAAGAGGCAATATACCAAACACGCGTGTAAGCAAGCTTAAAAGTAAAGTAGATAGTGGAAAGACTTGGGCGATTGTATAATATAGTAATATGAGCATTTAATTTCATGTGGTAAAAAATATCTATTGTTTTGGTTTGCTTATATGTTACCATGGTAGCAAGAGGCTGTAACAATTGATAGACTGTCACTGAGCATTCCTAGTCAACGTTTTAGTAAAGGATCTCGAGCAGGGTGTATGTATCCAGTGAGTCGGTAGATGAACGTGGGAGTAGATTTGTGGCTTAGCCCTTATTCCGTAGCTGTGCTATTGATGATCAGGGAAGTATGCTTTATAGTAAAAGATCTCGAGCAGGGTGTACGTATTCTAGTGAGTCAGTAGACGAACGTGGGAGTAGATTCGTGGCTTAGCCCTTATTCCTCAACTTTGCTGTTGATGATCAGGGAAGTATGCTTTATGGGAAAAGGAACCATTGGTTCTACTGTCAAAATAAGAATTTTCCCATGGAACCATTGGTTTTGATCCAATATTTTTTATTTTATTATTATTATTATTATTTTTTTATGCTTCAAAAAAGTATAAATAATTTCGTAAATATTCTTAATTCACTCTCATGCCTTGATTAAATAATACAACTCTCAATTATATTGAATGCATATGAATTTATATAAAACCACGATTTTATTGAGAGATAATAATAATATAAAAAATTGGAACCGAATCAAAATTTGATTTTGCAGCTAGAATCGATAATTAAACTGATTTTAACTGGAACAGGATCGAACCGTTTCGTTCGACCCCACCCCAGTTCTAACTGGAACAAGAAATGGAAGCATGCAAAAGGAAAATAATATAAGGAATCCTCCCAAAGTCAACTGTCTGATAGTCCATTATGGATTAAGTAGTTGTAAATTAAATACTATTTATTGAATTATTATTGTATCCTATAGTCCTAATAATTGTGACTATTGTACCATTGGCCACTGCAATCTTGATTCTTACTCTGATTTTTAATAAAATACACATAAGTCAGTTGATTCTTTCTATTTTATCTATAGTCTATAACACACTATCGGTATGATAATGTTACACTAATTTCTTTCAAGATACTAAGGTCAAAATCTTCAACGATACGCTTAGCCCGTATTTGGGATCCATTATAATGAGTTTTTAGGGATAATGTATTTTGAGGTAGTGATTTTTTTTTTCTTTTTAAAAAATGTGGTTAAAAATAAGAATTTTTTTTTTGAATTTACGTATAATATTATTTTATTGAAGAATATGTGGCTAAAATGAGGAGGCAGAAAAATGTATTAAATTATAATAGAGAAGAAACAGAGCTTAATCTCGAATCATACACGTCACGTGGAAACTTCGGATGCCACCCACTGATTTTGTCCATTAATTCCTATACATACGATGTTTATGAGAAATCACTGCATCATGCACCTTTGACTTATGGTATATTTTAACATGGCGAGTAATTTAAGTGGAAAGTGTCAAACCCAAGATAGATCCCATTAGTTAAATTTTATTGTATTAAGCTACTTAACCCCTTTGGATTACCCTTTGGATTACACGATCCCACCGCCCCTCTCACAATGTGAGGGGGAAGCATGTGCCCGAGTAAAACTACAAGTAACCCAAAAGGTACATGTAGGATTGTCTAATTTTATTTGGCTTCAATAAATCTCTAATTTTTTTATTTTTTATTTTTATCCAAGTTGCAATATTAATTATTTGATCAGGGAAAATACTATTAACATGATTCGGGTGTATCAAATATCGTTGAAAACTTTATAAGAGCTACTAGTAATTTGTTACCGAATAATATAAAAATATATATTGACGATGCACTTAGCAAATCAAAAGGAAATTTGCTTATTTGAAAGATATTTTGTTCAACGAATATTACATTGAGAAGACGCAAGAACGCAACATTCAATATCTCTGCATAACTTCTTTTATATTTTAGTCAGAACCAGAAAAAAGAAAAACTCGTAGCACTTCCTACATTGATGAAAATAGTTGAATCAAACATTGTCACGAACTCGAAATTTGTTGACCAAAAACATTTTACATTTTGACATGATAATCAATCCTTTGTATTATTTTAATTTTATGTAAAATTATGAAAATACATCGCAGATACAAAGTGTTTTTACCCACATTGTACGCCATAGAATCCGAGAACGAGGATGCCAAGCTCTTTAATCATAAATCGAATGATTTTATTCTGTGTGTGCAGAGGACACCAGAATTCATTGGAAATGCTGCCGATGTTCTTCATGTTGATGATATTGGGAGGAATTAAGCACACAGTGATTTGTGCATCACTTGTACGGTCATTGTATATAGCTAATTTACTTAGTCAAATAGGATCGATTCGTCACGAAAAAGTTTATCAATTAAAAGAGGGAAAATTCAACTAGATACTCGTGTTAATTATTGTCAATCACTTGATTGGAAAATTTGGATGAAACTATGGTAAAATCGAAAGTCCCAACCTTCTAAATCATCATTTTAATCTCAAGTTTAAAGTGTCCAACAACGTATAATTGTATTTGTAGAGTCGAAGCTAGATTAATTAGATATAGAATCACTCATCTAAAAATCAATCTTTCAAATAAGGATAGAATTATTAATTTCGTACTTAGTAGCACGGTATTCGAGTTACGATACTCATCATATATTACTTGTCATTATTTTTACACTAGTGAAAACAACGGATAACCACCTTGTGTGGCTAAAATCTACTGTGTTCTTGAAGCAGTTGCTATTGGAATTGCACCACTTTCCCTGATGACCACACAGATGAGCAATCTAAGAAAGAGTAATGATACAAGTAAACAACCTACTATATATACATTGCAAGAAATGCATGTACGCTCAGGCTTATGCCCTAGGTGGTAAACGTGGGTGTACATGTAGCATTTCACATACATTGCATGCTCGTATTTTCCATCTGATGGACAGTAAAAATTCTATGAACACGAGTCAAAAGCGTAAAAATCAGCCACATTTACTGTCTTCTTTGATCCCCTTCACCTGTTCTTCAAACATCAAGTATACCTTCTTCCTATAAATTTCAAGTTGTAATAAACTATGTTATGATAGATAAAACCACCTAGACTTAAGACTGTACTTTTAATAACCTATGTCCCTTCTTTTCTCCTTAGATTATTATATGCACACCACCCAAAGATTTACACCCTCAGAAAAAAGAAGTCAAACGGGGCTGCCAGGCTCAGGCCATCTTCCAGCTCTTCTATTTGCAACTTTGTGAGAACTAAGGATTAGAAGCTTCTCATTCTGCACCAGCTTTATAATTAACCATGTATATAGCCGCCACAGTTACAAATGCTCCGGCCAATTGCACAGGAGTGAAGGTCTCGTCGAGATAGAGGAATCTGTAGTTTGAAACAGGTTATACAATCAAACAAATGAGCATCAAACAGAGGCAGAAAAAATAAGGGGGGTTCAAGAAACTAACCATTGGTGATCGATCTCTTCTCTATTATTTTGAAGATCTAATTTTAATTTTATATTTCAAGACATTAATAGTTTTTTGCAAAAAACTTGGATCTGATTATACTCTCTTACCCAAAAAATGAAGCAAACATTGGAGTGAGAAAGGTCAGTGAGCTGAGCTGTGTCAAGCTACCTAAAAAGCATCAGTAGAAGCCTAATCAATTTCCACTGGTGAATCAATCATGTACACGACATAGAGAGAATATTCAACATTTGTAAGCATATGAGTGAAGAGCCGAAGACAATACAAAATCTGAACCTGACCTCTTGTAGCGTTATAGAAGAACACACCATAGCTGATAGCACTCCCGAAAATGGAGGTATAGAGGAGTGCCAAAATATCATTTGCGGTCAGTTCAGCAAATCTCCCACTGAAAGCAGGATCATGATTAAGAATAGAGATTGCCACGAGCGGGATACCCCCAATAACCATGTGCTGCAATGACATATATTACGTAGTAGTTATTGAGTATAATACAGGCTGTGGATAATGGAAAGTCTCTTACATGTAGGAATCAGATTATGCCAATCCAATAAGTTTCAAGGTCCGCAACAAGTAAACAAAAATAAATTCTAAATTATTGGAACACGTGATTTCAGACCCACTTCAGAGTTGCTCTGGATTACGACAGAGATCTCTATACGGCTATTATTTAGGCCAGCTTTCGATGGAACAGCCAACTTTGCAAATGAAATCTCCATATGATAAATTGGTGATTCTGAATCTCAACTACAAAACTGACATCTGATATAGCACAATACATTCTAAAGGCAAGAGAGTTTTCCATTCAACTAAGCCCATGTTTGTCTACCATTAAAGTAGGAAAATGAGTTTTGTAATAGTGAGTTTTTGGAGAATATGTGGTTAAAAAGTAGGAAAAAATTTTGATTTATCTGCAAAATATTTTATTGGGAGAATGTGTGGCTAAAATGAGTTTCGGCAAAAAAAAAAAAAGGGTCTGGAAATAATGACAAACAGGGGCTAAATTTTACACGAGACACAAAATATTGATACAATTAATTATCTTAGACTCCACTATAAGATGAATTTGGCTATCAAACACCACAAAAGTTGAAACTTGAAAAATTCAATGAAAAATAAGATGAATCAAACAGGCCCTAAATGTGATACTAACATGAGGATATTAAGTGTGTTAAAAAAAAAACACCGAGGATAACAAGGCAGATAGAGTAGGAACAACATATTGAGCACAGGAAATAGTGTTTGAACAAAGGACATGGACAAGGATAAATGATTGTGACATGGATAAGAAAACTAGAAAAAGTTAACCAAAAGGGTAAATGTCTTCGCTGGAGAGAATTGGATTTTGTAAGGGCAGAAGCCAGAGGTATAACACCAAGGTAATGGAAGGTTATGTAGAATACTGGTTTGTTATTTAAAATGATATTATGTACCTACAATGCTTTCCTTTTTGGAAAGATTGTTAACTGTTAACCCTGAGAAGTTATTCAATTGGTTAGATCATGGGTTTTCTCTCCAATGCCCTCCAATGATCACCAGTTCGAGTCCCTTCGGGGTTACTGAGGTGAATACCTGACTGTAAACTTCAGGACCTGTGGGATTAGTCGAGGTGCGCGCAAACTAGCTCGGACATCCACGGTTATTAAAAAAAAAAAGATTGTTAACTGTTAAGCTATCGTTGATATGTGAATGTACTGGTTCTAATTTCCAGCTCTGCACAACTTGAATTGGTGGATCTTATGCATCTATTATTTAAAAAAAAATGTATAAAGGTATTGAATTGTTGCATTGTGATTGACGTATGAATTAGCAGTAGCGTATGTGTTGTGGAACATGGAAGCGGCATTCCTCCTAATTATATGATTGCACATGTTAAACAGAACCAAACATCACTGAAAATGTTTTGAGAGTTTTGACTTCCTGCATACTTCATGTTCCCTGCATACATAATGTAAAGCCTAGTTGTTTAACATAACTGAACTTATTAGGACATTAGAACAGGGTAATCCGAATTTTCCGCCAAACTTTGGAATTAATGAGAAAGAAGGAAAACTATGAAGAGAAATGAGGAGATATCAATAGTGCAACAATATTTGTAATTTAGGCATGCATACAGACAAATTATCACTGAAAGGAACACTTAATTGAGGGGGAAGTTTTCAGGATTTACTAGGAGAGAGAATTCTCGCTAAAATTGAAAATCACACTTTTCAAGTGTAAAGGTATTACAGAAGAGAAGAAGATCAATCAATAATCCCTCACAATTCAAATATACTGGGATAATAATGTGATGCGTACAATTCCAGAAAACATAGTGAAAATTCCAAGCAAAGTGTGGATAAGTTCTAAAAGACATTATCACCAAATCTATTCCAAGACCACTCATTGACAATAAATTAAAGTTAATACTTGCAGTACATCTTACCCATCCAGTAGCCATAACAGGATCTGAGTATTTGGCGACCCAGCGGACCATAATTGTTCCGATTGCCATACTTTGGGCTGCAAGAAGCATCCACCATTCCCCACTTCCCCATAGTGAAAAGTTATTTTTGTCAAAAGCAAGAGCAGGCACCTGCAAGATTGAAACCCGTACGAGGTATACCAGATTACTTGCAATTGTAAACTATCAGAATTTTGGAAAGGTATCAAAGAACTTTGGTTCCTCGAGCCATAAAATTATGATTCAAGTGTTATCGTGGATCCGTAGGTTGACTTCTGCGTGTGTGTCTGTGCATGTCAAGTGCACATCAAACTGATTAAACGGAAAAAACTCGAACAGTTTCTTTGGTTACTTCATATCATCTAAGTATGCATCTGTTAGCGTGCACTCATGGTGATATAGATCCTAGGAGAACCAAACCTCAAAAGCTAGCCGTTGAAGTTAGAGAGCCCAATCTATATAAACTTCACACCCAAAGCACATACTTTCGATATGGGATTCAAGTCACATACCTTGTAAGAACCATGACACATGGCTAATATGTACTAGGCTACTAACCCATTGAAAATCTTTCCAAATATGCAAATTTAAGATGAGTAAGCCCTCAAGGCAATGCAAGTTTGTTTAACATTAAAAATTCAAGTTGCAAGCCATGATGTTGAAATCTCAAGAATACAAAATAGTTCTTTGTTAGGGGCCATGTATTTATTGTAACTGATGCCCTTTCGGATCTCATGAGAATGCCAAAATGATCTTCAATTTAAATCCACACATTGTTGCAACAACTCTAGGCCAGTATAAGAATTATTTGCAGCAGAGAAGCTTATGAAGATGTATTCCTAACAAAGAAATCAGAATCCTACAATAATTAATTACTTCAAGCATAAATTCATAAAGTGGAATTTGGAAACAATATTGTTTTCTTTTAATATTAATTTTTAGCTTAAAGTTACAAAACTATTCCATTTGTTACTTAAGCGAGTTTCCATTCACATATATAAATAGGATTACTACTATTGAAGAACCGAGACATTCATTTATGAGATTCATTAATATGGAAATTTTCCCTCAAATTGTGTTTTGTCTTTCTAAATTCTTCTCAGTTCTTCTGCTGCCTTCTCACTTAATCTCTCATTCTCCTTACTCTTCTACATCAATTGGTATCAAATCATGTTCTTTCCTCTGGTCGAGTCCTTCTCAAAGAAATTCAAATTATTTTGTTTATTGATTCCATCCTTTCACTTCATGCATCATTGAAAGATTACATGGCATATCCAAAAAGGCACAGAAACATTCAATCTACACAACCCCACCATCCTTAAAACACCCCGCGTGACTTGACAGAAACGACCACTGATCCACAGTGCATCTTGGGTGGTATTGTTTGACTTGGAAGGTGCCAATCTAAAAAATCATGACAGTTGTCTCCCCAAGTCAGTGGGAGTACTCCAGATTCACCACCCCATTCCTCTAGCACTGTCGTGTCCAGTTTAGGTTTTTTAAGGCTTTGAATCCATACACCACCAATTCCACTTAACTCCTGTCTCCTTGTGATGCTTTATTGAATCAAATCTTAACTAATTGATAACACTTGCCAGAGACAGCATGCACCAGCAACCACAAGTCTGCAGTGCTCCGACTTTGAATCAGATTCAGTCTGTACAGCTTGGCTTCTACTATTTTGGTATCAGAAATTTGTTCCTGTTCCCTGTGCTTCTCTGGAGCCAACTGTTGTCATTGTGGACGTTTTAGGTGATCAATATATAGCTCACCTCCTATATGTTATCACAATTCCTAGTTTGATGGAAAGATGTCCTTTCACTAATACTATGTGGATAGTTACGGAGCTTGACCCTAATATTTAAGAAAAATATTTGCAGCATAGCTTGTTGGAGTCACGTTCTTTTCAGCAGGGATACATAATGGAAACTGCATATCAAATAATGAAGTTAAAATCCACAAATGCTTATTTATTACATGCGCAAGTTCGGAAAGCAGATATTATTTTATTTTGTTGTAATAATTATTGATTTCTCAGTCCCCAGAGTTTTCTATCTTGGTGTGTATCTGCAGTGTCCCGATAACTCAGTTAGGACTTAGGATATAGTTGAAGCTCTAAACGACAAGAAATCAATCCACCCTTATTGACAGATCCATAGATTCAGTAGGGCAAGTTTGCACCAACATAATTAACTCAAGTTAAAGCAAAATGGGGAAACTAGAATCCTAAAATTGCCATTATTTATACCTCGAGAAGGAAAAGGCCAATGATGCCAAGAACGAGTCCAGCAGCTCCAATCAATTCAATGGACTCGCCAAACAACAAGGAAGCCAAGACAGCCACAGTCAGAGGCTGTGAATCAATTATGACCTGCAACATTTTTCAAAATCTTATCAATATCCGGATTAAACATTTCATGTAAATTTCATAGAATGGAAACAACAGAGCAACTCTTTAACAACCCCTTGTAGAATAGACAAATGACAAGGAAAAAATAAAAATGCTGTATATAACTTATCCTTTATCTCCACAAATACAAGGATAACATGTCGATTCACAACAAATTACAGATTTTGATTGCTGCTTATAATTCAATTATTACTCGCACCAGTGCAACAAAACATGAAATATCAATCTATTCAAATAACACTTTCAGTTGCCTAAGCATTTCTTAACATGCAAATCATTTTTTGGTAGTTCCCCAAATCTGGAACACCAAAAACAAGTGTTTTTTTTCCAGGATTGAACTGTCCTGATAACCATTTTTCACTTTTTTCAGAGAATCAGCACATTTATGACAACAAGATAAAGTTCACTTTTGTGGCAAGAAATGATACAATTACAACAAGACAAAAACAGCATCGTAACAATTTCTAGTAAAAATAAAGCTTCTATCAAGAGTTTAAAGAGCATACACTACCAAGACCAGCCGTAGTCCTCTCCAATCCTTCAGCAAGAAAACCCTGTTCACCACCAACGAAATTACCACAAAACAAAAGCCAGATAAGTTTTAAATACACCATGACTGAGTTACAAATTATCAGAGGACCTGAAAACAAGAAGCATCAATTAGAGCAAATGCTGAGATAGAGAGCCAAGCATTAAGCCCAGAAGGAAATTTCCGGCCTCGGGAAGCCGCGAAACCAACTAACAACAAACCGGCCGGGATTAACCGAAATGCAGACACGAAAAAAGGTCCCGTTTTGGGAATAACTTCCTTCATTGCCACCATGGAAGTGCCCCAAAAGAAGAAAGGCGATATCAAAAGTGCCCATTCCCATGCTGACCCCACAAATTCCAGCACATACGATGAAGTTAATACTGATTCCTCGTTTAAATTGATGGGATTCTTCGACAATTCTTCTTGAGAGTTAACCACGCATTCTACGTCGAGCCCAGTGCCTAAACATTCAACTTCAGAAGACGTCGACCGTGGCCTGGTTTCAACTTCAGATTCTGTGGCCTTGCACTTGGTTCTGAAACTTGACGAAGCAAGTTCAATTCCGATGATTCTGGGTGATTGCGATGATGCATCCTGAGAAAAGAAACGATTTCGAGCTCGAAAATGGATGGAATTGACAGAGGGAATTGCTACAGCACAGGTGGTGGTAGAGAAAGAACTGGAGCAACAATTCCATGCCATTTTTTCCTTTAGTTTGTGCCTGGCTTGAATGAGGCTCAAAAGGATATTTATACGCCCTTTTGTGTTACAATTTTATGCGGTCTTCCAGTGTCCAAGATTTCTGCTTGAACCAGATGAAAATACTGTTACTCAACAAATAGGAAGATTTCACCTACAGCCATTGAACTTTCAGACATCTCAATTTTGGTCCCTAACCTTTAATATGAATCAATTAAGTTATTAAACTCCGATTTAGTTTTAATTGAGTACTTCTATGTTTCAATTTGATTTCAAATTCCATCAATCAGACACATGTTATGTTGTCTCCCAAATTAAGAAATATAATAATTGATCATTGCATGGCATGGCATTACAATTTACCACAACATCATGCCATAAAAGTGTAAAAAGAGTAGTTTTATTTAACTACATGGTATAACAACACCAATCAATTTATTTAGATAAATTATATCCTCACAACGGGTGTTCTATTGGTACTGAATATTATTATTCGGTAAAATATATAATTAACTTTTTTATGTTAGAACATTATCATTATAATAATTTACATTTTACCATTTTCGTTTCTAGGGCAATGTAGTGATTATGTGAAAGATCAATTACGATATAATTGACAACTTTTTGTTAGTTTTAGGGAAGATAGATGACAGCATGTAATAGAGTACAGAAATTTGAGTTACTCAAGATGCATTAAAATTAGCGACCTAATTGAAATTTATTAGAAGTTTAGTGACTGATGAAAATTACTCCCGAATTCGTTGTTTCATTTTAGTAGGAAAATGTGCAAATGCAGTCTCATAAACTATTACTTAATGTAGTTTGGTCCTCATTAAATTTTCTTGATTTTTAAATCTCCATAATCCACTCTCTCTTAAAAGAGGGAGTTCGATGAATACTATTCATTTGGATTTTTCACTCTCAGTTTACTGTTTCATGTGCGGACAAAAGAAAAAAAAAATTGTGCCACAAGCCGCAATTATTGACTACTGACTCTTTCACGCCAGTTTTAAAGAGGGAGCTTGTTGACTAATTGGTTCAACGGTCATTTGCAGTTGATATTTTATAAATATCTTCTCCATGTACGTATTGGAGAAGCAAACCAATTCCTGGTATATATTTTAATTCATTCTTCCTCTCAAATATTCTAACTTCTCACTCTTTGTCTCTCACTTGTTCTCAGTGGCGCATGGTGCCGTGAAGCAGCAAAACGATCTCC
>CAIGRO010259263.1:0-10439 GCA_903798355.1 Fraxinus baroniana
AATACATAATTCTTGTATTTCCAACATTGTTAACAGCGATTCGAGCATATTAATATTTCTTCTAACAAGAGATATTATGATTGTTTCACAACAAGTGGTATTAGAACGATTTTGATATCTTGTTTCATAACAAGTGATATCAGAGTGATTCTGGTATCTTGTTTGTTTCACAACGCGAAGAATCACTTAGACTCGAAACACGCAGACTCGCCACAATAAACCAGAGATTTTAGGTTACACAAAGTAGACGAAAAAAAGGAACGAGAAAAGACACAGAGAGAGATTCCAGAAGCCTCTCACGCAAATCAGATGAGAAAATCAATTATGGCAACCACTCAGGTCACTTAAATACAAAGCCATCATCACCATGGATTTTCAGTTAGTGATCAATGGTCCAGAGTAGCACACGTATCATCCTCATTTGTGCTCGAGTTTGGGCCTATTTCATTTTGTGTTATCAGGTAATGGCGGCTTAGCCCAATTTCATCAAAGCCCATGGACTGAACCATTTTAAATGGCATCACAGCCCAACACTATCAAAGCAGAAATCTGACCATAATAACCATTTTATTGACGAAGTGGTAGCTTCAATTAAATGAGTACTTGTAGAATTAACGAATGAAGCTATATGGCTTTGATACCACATTAATCATCTCATCTAAAAGTTTAAGCCGTTAGAGATGAACCACGTGCATTCGTTAAAATCTTGTCACGTGCAAACAAAAATCATTTCTTATCAAATGTTTGACACGTGCACAATAACCATTTCCAAGATTAAGCTGCTAGAGCCTAGAGGAACCACCTATATTAATTTTAAATCTTGTCTTCATTAAGATGCTCCACTTGTAAAGTGAATAAGATTGTTACCCCTACATTTTCTAGATTGATATGTATTTACCTGGGCTACTGTAGTTTGAAGTTCCCGTGGAAGGTGGTCTTCAAAAGTTATAATGACAGGATACGCAGAAGCTGAAAATGCATCATCCTTAATCGCCATCAAACATTTGCTTAGCTTGACCGGAGCGGTGAATGTCCTGAGTTTGCAAACAAAATGAATAAAGCAAAACACGATTTTATAAAACATAGCTAACATATTAGTGAAGAAAAAGTTGATTTCTATTAATTTTTTTCCTGATGGAGGAGATGTGAGTGTTAAGATTTGGAGTTCCATCTTAAAATGTCAATCTTATTAAGAGGAGTAGCTCAAGATCTTTATTAATTGGTCTGTGTTAACATCATTTATCGATGTGGAATATAAATTCCTTAACACTCCTCCGCAAGATGGTGGCAGTTCAAAATCTTTATTAATTGGTATGTGTCAATATCATTTATCGATGTGGAATATAAATCCCTTAACACGTCCCCGCAGGATGGTGGTTCATTTGAGCGGACCAATCTTGAAATCCACGTGCTCATTTTTAGAGTCTTAACGAGATTGAATTGCTCGTTGGAGCATAATGAGCTCTGATACCATGTTAAGATTTGAGATTTCATCTTAAAAGGTCAACCTTATTAAGAGGAGTAGTCCAATATCTTTATTAATTGGTCTGTGTCACATCATTTATCGATGTGTGATATAAATCCCTTAACAGTGAGGACTTCAATTGTTGAAACAAGAATTAAAAATGTACATCGGCATATTCAAGTATTAGATGAAGAATTAAATAGAGAGACAAAATTTTAATTTCGACGAAAGCATTTTCAATTTTGCAAGAGTCAAGGGGATTAGGCCAAACCAATGTACAACATGTATGACAGGTATATTTCAGCGGCAGAAAGTAACAAGGGAGTTGCTCGATCTTCACGATCTTGTTAGTTATAACTTAATGTGGCTATAGTAAGAATCTCCAAGCATATAATTTTACCACGATTTGTTGCCTGGAGAATCCCTCTTAGTCAGACTGCCTCAGACCAAGGCTTATGCTCGCTCGAGTAAGCAAAGCTACATTTGTTGCCCTTCTAATCTTTCTCCAGTATTTGGTGCAATTAATATTTGGATTAAATTAATTCGAGAAGTTTATCCTTTTTATTCAACCATATTAACCATGCTACAAGTACCTAATCATTTACATAATACATTACATAATGGACAAGTGTCGCGCATCCATCAGCAGTCTACAATTTTTTACTTTTCCACACTTCACATCCACGGTCAGATTTCTTCTACATGGATCTATGTAATCCATTATATACATGGATTATGTATATGGAGAATTATCCTAAAATTAATATGTCCAGTATTCATTTTGGCTGAATTCTAACTGAAATTGTGACCATTTGGTTGGTCAGTGGGACCCGCTTGTGAGTTGGTAAGTCAAACTTTACAGTAGATCTCATAGTTAAGTTAACAGTAGGAAAAGCAATTTTTTTAACTCGTTTAATTGCTACCAGACACACTAATGTGGGGGTGGTTATTTATTCACCAATTTAAGAATTACGAGAATACTGGTTAAGTTGAATTACATAAATTTACTCAAGCAATTAAGGATTTCACTTATAAGTAAAAAATCCTTAAAAATAACTTATAATCAAAAAAATTAATTATAAGTACAAAATTTGTTAAAAAACTACTTATGAGTAAATCAACTTATAAGTTATAAAAATACTTTTATAAACAGAAAATCACTTTACAAATAAGTTTAATTAAAATATTTACTCATACATAAAAGAAAATCACTTATAGGTAAAAAATAAAAAAATATAAAAATGTCTGTAAGTAAAAAAGTACTCATTGTAACTATTTTATTCAATTATAAGTGTATATATATATTTCATAACTAAAAATTTCTTATAAGAGAAAAGTTCATATAATATGTAAAAATTTGCTTCTAAATGAAAAATGCTACTAATAACTTAGAAACTCACTTGTAAGGCAAAATTTTACTTATAAGTACATAAAGTCACTTATATTTTAAGAATTCACTTATATATAAAAAATTACTTATATGTACAAAATTTACTTATAACTGTAAAATTTGACATTTAATTAAAAAATTCAATAATAAGTAAAAAATTACTTACAAGTAAAATAATCACTTATAAGTTAAAATTTTATTTATTTTAAACATTCACTTATATGTAAACAGATTACTTATAAGCAAAAATTTCAAACAAGAAATTAATAGTAGAAAATTTCACTCATTAATAAGTTACAAAAGAGATGGTCATAGATTTTTAAAAATTTTTTATTACGTACGGTCTTCCAATACATAGTAGCATCAAATTTGGAATTAATCCTCCCTAATTCACCCTTATACAATCATCTCAAATACTCCTAATCATATCCCTCCAAATCCTAGCCCCATTTGACACTCATTATTTGAAATTACAATTTTTGAAAGTGTTTTTTTTTTCTTTTTTTTTTTTAAAAAATGCGTGGTTAATAAAGAAGAAAGAATTTTGGGTTTACATGTAATATTATTTCAATTGAGAATACATGGTTGATAAGAAAAAAGAGAAAAATAAATTATAATTTTAATGGGAGCTTATTCTCGTGATCTAATACGATGTACTAAATGTACCTATAAAGCTCAAAAAACCAAGAAACTCCCAACTTTTGTTAATTCGAAGTAAAGAAACTTCAATGAAGCTAAATGTACAGAAGAAAGTTCTACATATGTTTTACCTACACTCACACAGGTGGACCCCATGCGGGACCCATGGTAATAAAAAATTCCCAAAATCCCACCCCCTTGCCTCCTATTGTGAGGTATCGGTGAGGGTTCACACACATGTACCTCAAGCTTCACTCAAGGAACTTAGCTTAGGAAAATGCCAACTCTGCAAGCTTGTCAAGTGCCTAAGCAACCCAATCTTTTACACAAAAATGTTTTACTTGACACGACGTGTCGATTTTATAAATTATTACTCCTAAATCAAATGCAGCAATACAAGCCTATTTATGGTAAATTTAGGGAGAAGTGCCTAATTTTTTATGAAATGATATGAAAAAAAAAAAAACTTCCATTTTCAATGTTGAATTGCAATAATCGAGAAGACAACTATAAAAAAGTTCATACCCTCCATGGAGAACATTCACACCAGTTTTTCTTGAATTTGGCCAGAGATCCAACTCTATTACTCTTACCCCTTTTCTCAGAGCCTTAATAATGGGGCGGATGCTGCTCTTACCGTAAACTTGATTTCCAGTTAAGTAAGAATTGTGCCCCGTATACATGAAGTAATGAGGCAAAGGAGCCTTCATGTCATGGTGGACCTGATCAACATATCACAGAAAATTCCTATAAAGGGGCATTTTAAATATAAATTTCTCGAGCATATGGTTCAACAATATCTGAAAAAACGCGAAAAGAAATTACGGAAGGGGGAAAATGAAAACCTGTGTTGATAACGGGAGATTGTGATCACTGAGTAGATATCGAAAGAAGGCTTCAACGTGAAGTCCCTTTCGTGGGAAGAGGTGCAAATGCATCAGGCTGTTCATAATTTCTTGCGCCTTTTCCTCGGAGGCATCATATTCTTTTTGAAAATCTTTTAAGAATGTATGCAACTTGTTAACAGTCATTAATTCATCTTCAGAATATTGCTGGAAAATATATTTGATATCATCATGAACTTGAGGTGAAACTAGATTGAAATGGCGCCAGAAACAGCAGCATACCCTGAATTGTTGCTTCAACATTTGTCCCTGCTTGTGAATGAGAGATTGGGCAAACATTATGTACTAATGTTCCCTACTTGCTTGCATGACAGAATAATCTTACTTTAGTTGACAAGAATAGGTTATAAAATGGTCTCAGAAGAAAGAGACTACTTTATTCCATCTGAAACTTCTGAATGAGGAAATGTAGAACAGACGTAAGGATCTTTGGAGTTCTTACATGTACCTCACATGTAGCTGTTTTTGACATTTTCTCCACATTTTCACCTTGGTACACATCCCTCTTACACGAGTGTGGGACCCATGTGGGGTCCACAATCGCGGGTCCCACCCCCATGTGAGGGGAATGTATACCAAGTTGTGTACCAAAAATGTAAGAGTAGCATGGTTCATTAGGCAATTAGGTGATAAGTCATATTGCTGGAGAATAATCATAGAGCCACCTTTGCAACAGACTAGGTAAGTAACAGTACACTTATGCATATAAATTAAAGTGTGTGCGCAAAACTGATTTTTTGAAAAATGGTTCTTTTGAAGAATTTTGGTTAAAAAGTCGAAAAAATTATGAAAAAAAGGTGATAAACAATTTATTATTTTTTAAACTCAAGTTTCGTGGATCCCTTTTCTATCAAGGCACGCACGTATACAAACATTTCTTGAAAATTTACTTTAATAAATTCTTGTTATCATGGCCTCTAGGTTTCAATAGAGGTGTCAATTTGGCTCGTCAACTCTTCAACCCGTGGTTCGGCTCGAGAAAATTCCAAGCCGACCGACTCGCAGCTCGGTTCTACCAGCTGAGGCTCAAGCCGAGCCCCATTTTGGAGCGGCCAACTCGTGAGAAAACTTATAAAAAAATTAAAAAATTAAAAATTAGAATTTTGGCAGTTATGTGCAACACAAGGCAGCAGGCAGCATGGTCTTTTTTTAAAAAAATAAAAAATCACAAGGCGATTCGCTCAATAATGCCCGAGTCGAAAGCTCGGGTCAAGCTTGGAAATTTTTTTTGGCCGTACAAAAGTTCGGTTGGACTCGAATCAAAAAAAGTTCGAACCATTTTTACTCGACTCAAACCCGAACTTTGCGTTTCAACTCACAAGCCACTCAACTCGGCTCGTTGACATTCCTATGTTTCACACAACAATTTATTGTATAGCATTTCAAACACAACCTCTTGTTCCTTTTTCTCGTGTTTGATACACACCATACGTGAACACGGCTAGTTCTGGAGCTCCTTTAGTTTTACGAATGAATTCGTGATCCAATGCATTTTTCAGTAAGGTTATAGGACCACGGTATTTTCGTGATTTTGGTACCAAGGTTTGGTCTAGTTATTTAGTTTAGAACAATGCTATATTACCAGAAATTTTTTTTACCAGAACATTACAAGATACACACATTGGGGGTGGCCCCCATTTTTTTAACATTATTTAATTCACATGGGGCCCACACCCCATGTGAGAGTCTGATAATGTTCTGGTATTTTTTTTTTTTCTGTACATTTGAAATTTTCCTTTAGTTTAATAGTTGGGCTTAAGTTTGGATTTACGGGTTGATCCAACTAAGTNGGTGGGCCCCATTTTTTTAACATTATTTAATTCACATGGGGCCCACACCCCATGTGAGAGTCTGGTAATGTTCTGGTATTATTTTTTCTGTACATTTGAAATTTTCCTTTAGTTTAATAGTTGGGCTTAAGTTTGGATTTACGGGTTGATCCAACTAAGTCTATATATTCATGTCTTGAGTTGACGAGTCTAGGGACAATTTTGTCACCACAATTTTTATTTGATATACCACATTTTAACTGCAAATAAACTTATCAATCTTTGCTTCTTGTAGCAATTATTTTCTTAATTTTTTTCTTCGAATTCTTATCTTTAACATTTCATTAATTAGTACGTCTCACACTTTATGACGTAGCACTATGTCAGTCACCCGTGATCCCTTCCGGAGGGGTTGGGAGCGACCGCGAGCACTCCAGCAGTCAAGTCAGTTTATGTTTAACCGGAGAATGGTTCACCGACGGTGAAACACTCTTCGGAAAAAGGATGCATAATGGTAAAGATGCTAACATATGGGAGAAAGAAAATGATACCAAATTTGCACAAGTTTACGCTTATAGTTGGAGTAGGAAAACGGGATTTCGAATCCTTCTTTAGACACAAGTAGGGTGCATTTATACCAAGGATGAGAAGAGGAGAATCATCGGATGAGAAGACACGTGCCATGAGATCCTCAGGGCTCGTCCCATTCTAGGTGTCAATCCGTCTTTCCATAGGTTGGCTGGCATTTAATGTTCCTGACAAAAGCAGCTGAATTTGACCGTTTAGGTCCTGCCACACGTCAATGATTTGACTTTAGGGAGATCTTTGTTAGGACGAGCCGAGGCAGGAGCGGAGTCGTAGAAGCAGAGTACAGGCATTTGCATCTGCGAGGTATCGCGAATGAGTAGATGAGTTCAGTTCCTTTGTTAGCACATGACCAATTCGTCCTTAGAGTGATTGCTTCGACTTATGCAGTCAGCTCGTCCCATGCCTAATCGCCTCAACTGGAACGTGGTGTAGTGCGGGATGATCTTGTCGACAAGTGGCAGGTGAGGTGACGGGCTTGACTCAGGCTCGTAACAGTTTATATCAAAAATATTTTGTTGTCATACTTTGAAATGAGGGAAGAATATATATTTTTTTTGCACTTTTTTTTTTGTTTATTTTTTAAAAATATGGTGAAAAGATAAGTTATTTTACACTATTTCAACGGACTTTTGGACAAAAACTGTTATCAAATACAAAATATGTTAACTAATGAAAATTTTGAGAATAAGAACGACATTAAAAATCGTTAAAGACATAAATATTATAATGAGCAAAGATTAATAATTTTAAGTGCAATTAAAATGTGCTACAAAGATAAAAATTGTAGAGTGTGTTTGATTGATTTTATTTTCTATGAAAAATATCATTTCCACCCAAATTCATATTTTTAAAGTTTTCGACTAATATCAAACTTGCAAAGTTCAATCTAAAATAGGTCATAAATTAGTATTATATTTTCTGAAACTATAAAAATATGAACTTAAATACGAGAATAACGTGACTCGAATTATTAATTAATGATTATTTTCCTCATCTTATCACTTTATAGGAAAAATAAAATAAAAATGAAGCAATCAATTATCTTCCTCTCACGTTCTCACAAATTCTAAAACAGATAATATAATCTCAATCCTCATCGTGTAATTATCCATAATAGAAAAGAAAAGAAAAAAAAAAAAGACCACAATCATAACTTGATTTATTCAAAATAATTAATTCCTTTTTGTTCACGAATTTTTCAGAATGATTAACCACAATTTCTGCGTAGTTTGTATATCTATCTGTGAAAAACAAAATTAAACAATTGTTTGTAAATAATTGTTTCGTTCAAAGACAGCGACCGCGATATTTTTTTATTATTTTGTACGAAATTTTGTGAGCGTGATTTAGTACCTTGTGTTATTATGGCCTATAGGTTGTGTGACGGTTACTCCCAACCATAAAAGTATGACAATCTATAATTTCAAATATGCATAGATAATATAAGGATGTGATCTGAGACATGCTTCTTTAAAAAAATTATAATTTCGAGCGAACATTGTAAATATATTGTGTGGTCGTAACCTATGAGGTAGTGTGATTGAGACATGAAACATTTGTAATAAGTTATGTGACTACAACATTATACATTGTATGATTGTGACTTGTAGGGTTGTGTGTTCATGATAATCATTCATAAATGTGTTAACATTATTTTGTGGTTTAATGTAAGTTTGAATGTAATTTAAAACATGTCTAAATCTTGAACTGTGACTTCGTGCGAGAATTGTAACATGATTTCAAGACTAAAAGCTTCATTTTGAAATTTGTTAAGGATGATAATTAACCTTAAAGTTCGGAATTACTTAATGAACCTATGATATTTAATACAATTTTAGAAATATTAGAATATATATATTTTTTTATATAATTAACACTTTCTTTTATTTTGTTTGGGCCAAGCAGAACCTGTAATGACTAATGTGTTTTATGGTTAAAACCCGAAATGAATAAAATAAATTGGACAATGCTACATGTACATAATTTTTTTTACCTAATCTTTTACTTGCACTCACAATAGAGTGTGAGGACCACATTTTTGGGAGTTCTTTATTCACGCGGGCCCCACACACGTGAGATGGTGTAACATTTTTGGTAAGAAAAATTCGGTACAAATAATTTTATTCAAATTTTACGATTATCACTAGTCTATAATTAGCATTAAATTTTACGTGAATTTTTATTGTAAACCATTTGCCTTTCTTTCTAATATGTTACTCTTTGTTTGAAAAGTGATAAACATCGTATGAGATAAGTATCATGTAACAATACATCTAAAAATCAAATATGGTCTAGTTTTATTTGAAAAAACAACTCTTGCCATACGTGTGATTGTCGAGGCACAAAAACAAGGAGGTTATCAAGAACAATTAAAAGTATTGAACTTTTGTATGTTTTGTAGTTAAATTTTTATACAAGTGATATGATATGTCATTTTTTCATATTGCTAGTATTTTCATTTCAGAAGTAAAAACAACATTGATAATTCTCCAACATGTATTCTATTATGTAGTAACAAAAAATTTGAAAGACAATCCAAGATAAAAGATTTTGACACTCGAGTTTTATAAATCTTTCTTCTTTTCTTTCGTGGTATCTTCATAATGACAACATAAATGATTTTACTTTCTGTTTCATTCATGATTTTTTCGGCTTAATATTCTTTATATTATTCTCATATAATGATCAAAACTTTTGTGCCCAAGTTGTTAACTCATTACGTGATACACTCAAAGAGGGAAGTTACTCTCTTACCTCTCACGGATTTTTGTTGTATCTTTCTGAATTTGAACTCAAGAAATTTTCTTTATGAAAAACTTAAAAGTTGAAAATAGTGTACGACTTTCTTAAAAAAAAAAATGACAGGGTATCACCTTTAGAATGCGGCACCTTGACTCATATACAAGACAACTGAGCCTTCCACCATAACACTTTTGATGCGAAGCAAGCTTTGAATTCATATTATTTACATGAGTTTTGCTACAAGAATAGGGTCAATGACATAGTTAAAAACAGGTGAGACATGCGTCATTTGTTGATTGGATAGTTTGAAAACAAAAATGAAAATTACCCAAACAAGCGTCGACACTTTCCCTATTTACATCGTCACAAACACCATGTAAATGGATATCAAATTCATATTTACAAAACATTGCAGCAGTTCAAGAACATGTTTGATGCACATTATGGAGTGGGAAATGTATTTTAAATAATGATTTGATAGAAAATATGTGATTAAAAAATAAAAAAAAGTTTTAAATTTGCGTGTAATATTACTTTATTGAAGGATGTGTAGTTGAAAATAAGTTTTGAAAAAATGAATTTTTGTTAAAATGTGGATCAAACGGGGTACAGATATATACAAAAAGTTTGAAATTAGCTGAAAATTGCATTCACTTTACTAAATAATTATGAAATCAACAATCTATTGTTGAATAATCAAATAAAATCTGAATTGTTTGAATCAAAACTCAAAATTTTTATTTGGATATTTCTGTTTATTACTTGTAGATTTTGAGAATAAGCCTTTGTTTGGACCATATTCTTTTTTTCATTTTCATTCTTTTACTCATTTTCAACCACACATTCTCCAATAAAATAATATTTTCCATCACATCAATAACTTTTCCTTCTTTTTCAACCACATATTCCCCATCAATCTACTATTCTAGAATACATTTTTC
>CAIGRO010259313.1:0-14492 GCA_903798355.1 Fraxinus baroniana
ATATAAACAATCACGACTTTACCTTTCACAATTAATGTAAAATTATTTTTGATATTTAAAATTTATCGATCATATATTTATCATGGCCGCACTTCAACATTTTCAACAAATTTTAAATCACTTAAAACACATATTTGTAACTTAAAATACTGAATAAAAAAAATCGGCTTAGACGACTTAGTCGAGCCGAACCAGAAAGCCATTCGACTCGGCTCACGGTTACTGAATAAATGTAAATAATTAAAAATCGGCTTAGACGGCTTAGTCGAGCTGAGCCAGATTATAAACAGTAACAAGAGAAGTGATTCTTTTATTTATGGTAGATTATTTATATTAATTTAATTATTGACGAAATTTTCTTTGGTATATTAATTTTTTAAACTAATTTTGTTTTGAAACAGAAAAATATATTTAATCTAAGAGTGATTTAGATTTAGCCATTAAATTTTCCATCATTACAAAACATGGGACACGTCTAAATTTATACAAGAAGTTTATCATAGAGCTTTGTTATAGGTACATCATAGTGTACATCCCCCTCAAATGGGGTGTGACCCTCTTAAATAAAAAAATATTTTATACAGTGGGTCCCACCCCCCATGTGAGGGGGTGTAACCCCTTATGTACGTCCACTTGATATATAAATGAAATTGCTCTTTATCATAACCATTTTATTTATTACTTTGTACATTATTTTGTGTACATGTGTGTGATACAAGAGTTTATACACATCCAAGTCTTCAACAAAAGAATATCAATGAATGATGAACATTGTGACATTTTTATTTATAATGAACATTCTTAACAATTTATTCATAATGAACTGAACATTGAAAATATGTCGCGCTAAGTCATTTATTTCATCAATTTTTTGTATGTTGCAAAATATCTTATTCAAAATCTTGTTGTAGTGATAAATTTTATGGATAATTAGATAATTGATAATATGACAGTAATCTGATTGAAGTAAATTGTTGATGATTCAAACAAAATTACTAACAACAATACCGTGAGTATCATCGACACACCCTCCTCAGCGATTATCGACGATAATATTGTCAGTAATGTTGTGCAATCTGACAACATCTTATTGAAATCAATATATGTTGGTTTTTAAGATAGAATTACCGACAATGTTATTGTTTGTAATCATTGAAACATCTTTGTCCGTGATTACCGTTGACTATGTTGTCAGCGATGTTGGGAATCACCAATAGGAAGCCACAATGGAACTTATTCACAAAATTTTATTCTTTCTATATTTTTATTTTTATAAGATACTAAAAAATAAGTTAAAAAAATTTATTCGTTCCTTATAATATAATCAACTTATAAGTTATTGATCCTTTGAAACCTCGCAAGTGCATAGAATCATAATCAAATAATATAATGATGAATAGAGTGTCGAACCCACGACAACTATATATTTGACTGAGTTAAAATTAATTGCAACTTTAATCAAATAACAAACAATTTGTTGTGATTTTTCTATACTAATCACTAAATTATCCATTAAACTAGTGAAAGCAAATAAATGTGTTTTTTCAAATATGTGAAATGCAATACTAAAATGTAGAATTCTCCCTTATTATTTCATTTTTTGTGTAATAATTAACGTGACGATTGAAATCATTCATGTTGGTCAATATTTCTAATTTAATTGAAAAACCTCTCTCGATAGCGATCAAATTTATTCTCCTCATGTGACACTTTTATCTCTAGATGAAAGATACAAATATAATAAATGCATTAATAAGTAACTATTGAAACTATATAAAGTATAGAGGTATATATATCTCTATCAAATCTTACAATATTTATTATGTTATGCTTAAACCCTATTATTTCTCTCGATAACAATAAAATCAACTAACAATTCAATTGGTGACCAAACAATTGAAAATAATGATAAAAATAATAATAAACATCCACAAATCAAATCAATTAAAGTCAAAATAATTAATTAAAAACTAAAAATATCATAATAATGGTTCATCTCATCCTGACAGTATATAAAACTAGCCCAATATATTGAAATTACAAGAAATCATATTTATATGGAAACATAATCTGATTTTTTTTATAAATAGGTAAGATAAAGATTAATCTTGAAATTTTGAATCTCTTCTATTATTTCTTGATGAATCTCCATTAGTGCCTTCTCTTTTTTGTTCAAAAATTAAGTTCGAATCTTCACTTAATTGAATTATTGCAAGTTCCCTTCAATTCTCTCACAAAATTATGAATATTCCTCATTTGATGAAAATAATTGATGAATATTGAAGTATAATACGTATATGAGAGGTGTCAAGTTTGTATTCTGCTGTTAGGTATTTATATGAGTTGAAGATCATGTCCAAATTGATTTTCAAAAGAGTTCTAATTGAACAAAGAAAGTTGCCTTTGTGTGCTGATGTTTTTGTCTCTTCACAGCAGTCGTTATTTTGATCATAAATTTCTCTTACAATATTCGATTGACACCATTCAAAGTGAGTTGGAAGTATAACTCAAAGGTTTACAATTTTTCTAGAAATAGAGTTTTTTCAATTCGGACGTTTACTATGCATACAATGGGTCTCAACATTTGATTAAAAATTTGGAATATAACTTGTGTTATTGAAAAATTGTTTTGTGATAATATTTTAATCATATTTTATTTCTTTTTGACTTTTAATTCCATCCAATTGTCTCCTAACAATCTTCAAAGTATCGTTTTGTGGTCCGAATCAACTATTGAATATTTGTAATTTGGTCCTCGAACTTTGGACTTAGCCATTTTTCACCCTTTTTGTTTCTTTCTTTCAATTCTTGATTCAACTATTGAGTTTTACCTATATAACATAGAATAAAACAATTAAAATATATTTTGTCAATAGAAGTACCAAATATATTATACACATCAATTATTTTAAAAAAAAAAAATTCCTCGTAGAATTTTGATTAATTTATTTATTGACTAAATTTTCTTTGGTAAATTAATTTGTTAAAAAATTTCCTCGTAGAGATCGCCTTAGGCTTGAGCTAGCTCTAGATATTGGTGTTATTTGTAGAAATGATAAGGGTAAAATGATTGTTGAACTCTATAAATCCATCTTTGGAAATATAGCTCCTCTTGCATTTGAGTGTTTGGCAAAAAGAGCACGACATTACTATCTCAATTGATGAGTTAGATTGCCTCAATCCTGTGAAGGTGGCACATATCCTAATTTTCGTGTCCTGTAGGAGCCATATTAAGGAACTTATTGAATGTTAATGAACAATTTTAAGACCTTGAGCTTCGTTTCATTTGATGAGAAGCTAACTGTATTGTCCATGCCATAGTTAGATAATCTTTTTGCATTTTTAGTATAACGTTCAGGCTGATTTCTCTGCTTTGTATATTATACACACTTCGAATTCTGATGCCTTTCGCGTCGTTTAAGTCGTCGTGATCGACAGGGAAGAAAGAAATGAATGAATGTTCTTTTGGGAAAATGTAGAATAATATATCTACTGAGACGAAAACCAAAGGTGAGTCTCGTAAGTCGACGTATCGAACCGAAATAAAATCTCAAATTGACATCTTGATACACTGATTTACTATAATAATAAATATGGTGACTCCGCCGTGGGAAGAGCCGCTTCCTTCTTGCTTGATAGGGGGGNAAAAAAAAAAAAAAAAAGACGATTTTGGAGACATTTAAAGAGCGTATAAATTATGATTTTCATTGACAAATGTTACAGACTAATTAAATGGTCAATACTTAAATGTTGGAGACCAGGATGTACAACTTTAATAAGTTGGGTACCTCCACTGCAATTTTCCCTATGTAAAGTCGTTCTTTTGAGAAAACATGCACTTTTGGAATTGACTAAAAACATTTGGAGTAAATTGTAAAACTTGTTTTATGTCTTAAACACAATAATTTAATAATAACGGGTGGAAGACTTGAGGTCATTTCTTTTATTTTCTTGTTTGAACTTTTCTAGAGGTATCATTAGAGACGGGACTTTGCTACGGAGCCCGGGTTGGTGACCGGGCTCCGTGACAGGGGGGCGCAAAGTCGCCTGCCACTGGCAGGCGACTTTCCAATAGGGGGGCGCCACATCGCCCCCCTGTCACTTGGCCCGGTCACCAACCCGGGCCAAGTGACTTTTCCCTTAGAGACGTAAGTTTTCCACGCGTGCTTCAAATTAGTGTGTGACACACCTACTTTTTAATGTAAAATAAGAAAGTTTCAAAACTTTCAAGTTGATAATATATTGTGGCTCTTTGAACTTACAAATGAAAGTGTTCGTAAGCGAATACCAATATTTCTTCTAGTGGATATAATTATTTCGAACTTTTTGTAGACATGAAAACTGATTCCAAGCTAAAAGAAAAGGGTTGTGAAAAATGTCATGGCATTATTAAAATATTTAGTTGAATTATAATATGCCATATCGTCTCAAATTAATTTGCCTTGGCTCTATATCAAATATTCTGTCTTCCATGTAGCTAAAATTCAGATTTTTAGTAAATTTTGACAAAATTTAATGTAATGTGAGTTTAAAAAGTTGATAAAAATTACGAATTCCATAAAATGTGAGATTAAAATTATTTTTTTATTTTGACTAAAATTTTAATTAATTATTTAAGCTCCACCAAACATGAGCATATTGTTGGGTGGTCATATTTGTCTACCTTTATGTCATATACAAACTTTTTGCTTTGATGGTCACATTATTTAATCATCTTTATGAACAATAATTAATGTTAACCTCAATGGTTTATAAGAAAATTTTACAAATTGAAAAATGTACATTCAAACATATTTTGAATTGATTTACAAATTGAAATTTCGACACGATATTTAGCACCTTCACGACGTATATTTAGTCGAAAGATTGAGGTAACTTGGTAAAGAGATCGATATGTTTGAACCGTTGATCACCTTGTGAACCAAATGATCAAAGAAAGTCACTTTGTAATTTGTTTTTTAAGTGCAAATATATTTCTCTTTTCACCTACTAATTTTTGTATATAATAATTCTAACATCAAGAGTGGGGATGTGAGCTTGATTGAGAATAAGGGAATAAAGTAATGGTGATATGATATAAAGGATAGGGAATGGATGGTATCAATCTGCCATATTCAAAGAATCCATGAAACGATAATAAAAGTGAAAGGATAATTGATGAAAGAGAAGATTCTACACTTTTATATACATTTTGAATGCCTTTTTTTACAAAAAAGGAGGGGAATATTGTCCAAAATAATTAATGTTGCTAATGACTAATATAATTGCTTATAATTTATAACATTAGAAAGTTAACACATGCTCAATTATCTAGCTAGTCGATCTCGAGGCGCATGTCCTTGAATTGCTAATATTCCATCTTGTCGAGAAAGATATTCGTTCAACTTACTTTGTAGTTACATCACCTCTCGTCATATACATATATAATAGTACAAAAACCATATATAATTGATGTACTTAATAATAATAGTTATATATGACTACAAACTTTTGAGTGCCGACCAAAAATTCATGAAAAACGACTATCATTTTTAAATATGTTCAAATAGATTAGCTTCCGTTTGATTCCACTAATTTCAACAATAAATTGAGAAATTTGAATCGAAAAATTATATGTAGACATTGCGGCTTCAACGTTCCGATTTTTGCTAACTATGGGAAACAAACACATGCTAAATTGTAAAATCTTATTAAAGACTTGCAAGCAATAAACTAATATACATGATAACAAATTGTGCATTTGAAATATTTTGTTATTTACTTCTTTTCACCTCATACAACCCTTACTCAAAGTTTTCCTCAAATATAGAGGAAAACTTTTCAAAAGGAAAAAGGTAGAGAGAATGAACCAGCATGGAATCGAAGTTATAAAAATTATGCAAAGCTAAAACATTTAATTGCCAGATGATGAACACTAAGTTGTTCTTCATTTACCACCTGCAAATAAAAAGAAAATATAAGTTAATTTCATCTTTCGATGTTAACAAATTATTGAAAATGTCGCGGCTTTTCTATTTAACTATTTACTTATCGAAAGATATTGTAGGATCGAGTTAAAATCATTTTATCTTAAAATCTTTTCATGGCATTCGACCACCATCATTTAAGTGACGAGGGAAGTCGTTGCACCTAACATACACGAATTCTTGTATTTTTTATTTTCTTTTGTTGAAAGAAAGGGAGGAAGGGTGAAGTTTACCTTTAGTATCACAAATTCTAGTGAAGAAAGCTAGGAAAACAACTATCACCGCAACACCAGCTATGAGTCCAATTGTAATTGCTAGGGTTCTCTCCATGTCGTCGTCATCATCTTCATCTGGAATCAACAAAAACAAATATTTAATCGATTGGATTAACTTTTGAACAAGCCGGAAACCACCAGCGACGGTGGTGGAGCCGCTTACCTCTTTTGGAGGAGTAGCCGCGCTCCGAGAAGCGAGCATAGCATTTGGCCAAGAACATGTCACCCCAAGTTGAAGATTGACACTCACTTTTCAACCGTCCGATCGCCTCCGATAAACAGTCTTGGCACTCGCTCGTACTCAAATCCTGTACACACTGTGCTATACTCTGGGATTTCCCGGACCCATCAATCCGAAAATACTGGCCTCCACCCGTCAGATAAGCCATCAAGGCATCCCTCCGAGTCATCACATCTGAGTCATACCCAATCGACGGTCCACATCTCTTGAACACAACAGTTTTGTCTTCAGCACCCAAGAATGATGTATTATCGTACTTCACGAAACACCCATCCAGCTGCAACGCGCCACCCGACGCGCCACCACAGAGGGTCCCAATTCGACTCACTGCATACTTCACGCAGTCGTGGCAGTCGGAGTTACTGAGGTCGCCACGGCACTGGAAGAGGCCGTAAACGACGTCGCTTTGGACTGAGCCGGGGAGGGAAATCTTGAAATTGTTGAAGTTTGAGAAGGCAGCTGAGTTAACAAGGGAGGCCAGGATTGAGTTAACGTTTGACTCGTACGGCGTACCCGGGTTGTATTTGAGCTGAGAACAGCCAGCATATATGAAAGATTGTAGAGAAGAAGCTGACGGGTGTGCAAGAAATGAAAAAACTAGAAGATAATTCCAAATAGATAATATAGAAGAAACTTGTTGAGCATGCATGTTTATTTTCACCAATTGTGTCTGTGTGTGCTTGAGAGAGAGAAGGTGATGACTGATGAATGAATATATTTATATTCGAGATTGCCGCGATCAACTAAGTCGAGAACTATTGGGTATCTTCTATCTTGTAAATAGAACTGAACTGAAAGGATTGGGACAAGTATGTTTACCTCGTACTTTTTGTTTCGTATTTTTTCTGCGGTCTGACTCGAGTATATTTGAGAAGTTTTCACGAGCTAGCTCGGGTTTACCGATCACAAGTTTCATGTTGAATGCAATACAAATACTAAAAATTATGATCAAGGATTCGTTAATCAACCACCATCTGCTTCGGAGTTTTCATTCTCCATATGAATGTTAAGATTTAGGGTTTCATCTTAAAATGTCAACTTTATTAAGAGGAGTAGCCCAATCATTTATAAGTTGGTCTATATTTTTATCTTTATTCGATGTGGGATTACATCTTTTAACATGTCCCCACAAAATGGTGGCTCGTTTGAGCATACCAGTCTTAAAATTCGTGTGCTCAATTTTTTTGAGTCTTAATCAGATCGAATCACTAATTAGAACTTAACGGGCTCTGATACCATGTTAAGATTTGAAGTTCCATCTTAAAATGTCAACATTATTGAGAGGAGTAACTCAATCCTTTATAAGTTGGTCTATATTTTCATCTTTATTCAATGTAAAATTACATCCCTTAACAATGAAACATTAGAATATTAATCTATAAAACTATAACTTCCTAACATTGAAGTGACAACACATCAATTTTTGAACGTAAGGTTCTATCTCAATACAAAATATCAATTATAGATATAAAATATTTTTATTTTTTGGGATGACTTTTCAGGAAAATAAAAATAAAAAACAATAGGGCCAATTTAGATCTTTGATTCTGTGTCTAGAATTGATAATCGAATCATAAATAGCCGGTTCTCAATTCCAATATACCTAGTACCCTGATTTAAACATAAGAAGAACCGGATCAAACTACTACTTACGATCTGACTCTATATTGAAAATTTTAGACATAGACCTAAACAGTACTAGAAATTATAAAGTTTATACTATTGTGTAAATTTTCTCATTTAACTTTCATGCTTTTTAATTAACGTAACAAAAATGTTTATCAATCTAAATATACATTGATTCGTATCAATTTTTATGTAAATAACTTAAACTCAAATTAAAATTGATCCCAACTAATTGATTCAATTTGATTCTAATCCGGTTGGAATGGTTAATTGTCCATCTCTATAAAATATGGACCATAATTGAGACGAAAATATAGCTCATGTAGAAATTAAAATCAAAATTTTAATCTAAATCAAAGTTAATAATTAATTTTAATTATACATTTTATGGAACTTATAATTTTTCACACATTTCATCAATTTTTATCAAAATTTACTAAAATCTGATTTAGATAGAGAAGAGAAGGCCTACAATTTTAGTTATTTTTGAAGTTCAACTTGACTAGGTGGATATGTATTGTTTTGTGGGGCCTCCCCAAGAGCCATGCTGTCATATTTAGCCCTGTTTGATAATCATTATTTGGAAAAAAGAAATAAGTTTTGAATAGTGATTTTTAGGATAATATGTGGTTAAAAACAAGATAAATGATTTAGATTTACGTGCAGAATATTTTGTTGTGAGAATGTGTGGTTGAAAATGACTATATAGAAAAAATAATTTGAAAAAAATGGTTGTTAAACATTGGCTTAATTACTTGCTTAATGATTTCTTTATATTGTAATGATTTGCAATTTGAATTAATTTGAGAATTATCTTGCTTAAGTTGATCCAATTCTGAGGTCTAATTGATACTTGATTAGTTATTTCCACGTTTTGTACTGAAGTTGGTTCAATAGAGACACGACCAAGATGATTCAGAAAAGCACTTAATTGGTATAAGTCATTATCAATTATAAGTCAATTTGGGATTGGTTAAAACGAATGATCTAGAATGCAAAAGTCATTCATGTTAGTTGAAATGTAAGTTCAAAATTTCAAATAATTGCCGAAAAAAAAAATGCTTCAAATAATTGCCGAAATAAAAAAAAAAATGCAAAAAAAAAAAAAAAAGGACAAGAGTTACAAACTACTTAATTATGAAAATAATATTTAGCCCCTGTTTGAGCCAATTTTTTTGAGAATGAGAATGAAAAATATAGTCGTTATTGAGGCCAACACAGATAGAAAATTTGAATTTAAATGTTGATGTGATGGATAACGGTCATATTTTTCATTTTAAGAAGAAAAAAATATGGCTCAAACACAGCCTTAATGTATAAAAATATTATTCTTAATAAAATTGATATTTTAAAATGTGATTCTGCAACTCAAAAAGTTCGACAAACAACTCATTCTATCTTTGGATTTCGAGATTGATAGTTTCAAATTAGCGACCTTTATGTTATGATATGAACTAAGAAACCTCAAATTAGTAAATAAATCGATCTGTCTAAAACTCAAATGATTAATTCGATCTATTTACATTATGTTCAAACGACTAGGTTGACTCTAAGATGTATTGATGATTTCCCTATCCTGTAATGACGTGTTAAGATTAATATTTCAACACTTCTTGCTGAAATAGTGAAACGAGAATTTTGGATTTTTTTTTCCTTCTTATTTTTGATATGTTGACACGTATTTTGGTTGTTGATTTCAATAGTATTTGATTATTATTATTATTATTTTTGTTGAAATAGAAACCCGCGGCCGTTACTCGTGAGTGAGCATTGGGTAAACCTTACTCCATGTGCAAACACGATTGCCTTGGGATGAAGTATTGTCAGAGGATTTAAATTCGTGACATTCGATCTCTACGTTTACCTGCTCTACCAATTCGACCATCCCGAAGGGATAGTATTTGACTATTTTTGGTATGTTGTGATGCTGGTATATATTTGTAAGATATTGTTTTCATATTATTATATTTTGAAGTAACATGTCGGTAACATATATTTAAAAGAAATTATTGTGTTGTGTGACTAAGCTAGTCATAGATTTGCTCGTTGGTCTTAATTTCCTCATAAATGTCTTCGTTTTTTTTTTTATCTATTTGATTACCTTGAAGCTCAAAGCAGAGTAATTTTCTCGAGTAATGCTATTTGTATATCATGATTTACAGATTAATGTACAGAATGATGACATAGAAGAGAAAGAAAAATGAATGTAAGATAGAAATTAGTTAGTATAATCATCATCATTATGTAAATGATGTTGTACAAATAAAATTATTCAAATGGATTATTCTACTTCACCTTAATGGGTTACCGAATTTTTTACCGAATCGTCCATAGGCGTCCCCCCTCCAATAGGGGACCGCCATGTGACAATTCGATAAAAAATTTGGATAGTATAGCAAGGTACTATTCAAATTTCTCATTCTAATCCAATAATCGGTTGCTGCTTTTGGATTTTTGGATCAAGTAACTTACTGGGCTACTTTTTCATTAAAAGTAGTGCACTCATTTTTTTATTATTATTTTTTGGATTGTTTCACTTGGCATGCTAGGCTAGCCTAAAAAGTGATTTTATGAACAATATAATCTAAACTAGTTATGTATGCGATCGATCTCATGGACTTAGAGCCTGTCTGGTTTGAATTTTATAATTTTACAGTAAATCAATTCTCATTTTTCAATCACATATTTTTCAATAAAATAATATTTTACATCACATCAATACTTTTTTCTTCTTTTCAACCACACATTTCCCATCATATCACTATTCAAAATCAATTCTTCCTCCAAAAAAATCTAAACCAAACAAGCTCTTAATGTGGGGGAAGGATATTAAGGGAGTTATTGCATATTTGGTAGTGTTATAAAACTTTAAAGAAGAAATAGTCTCTTAACTCGTAGAGATAAGAGACTATACAGTCGACTATTGTTTTACAAAATTATTGTGGTTGAGTGATCCTTTAAGTGGAGCAATTTTAAAGAAATGATCTCAAATGTACATGTAGTAGTGTAATGCTCTTTGTACATTATTGTATACATAATAGTATACAGATAGATGATATGAAAGAGAGATAAAGAGAAAAAGAGACAAAAAGAACAGAAACTCAATTATTATAATTTTCCTTTCATGTCATCCATTCGTACACTGATACACAAACAACATTATTCACACGTAGTAGGATCGAATGTAACTGATTCGTTTTCTTCGATGGATAAATTAACGTGGTCCAACATTCATGGAGTTTCAATTTCAAAAATTTACCCATTGATTGGATCGGCAAAATTGGTAACGAAAGCCATGACTTGATGGAAGCTTAGCTCTATATAAAGTGGTTTGGTCCCTAAATTCAACACTGCAAACGCATATCTTACACCATCATTTTCGAAGTGTTTAGAGAGCTTAGAAATGCGAAAACTTAGAGACTAATAGTTGGAGGTATGTACCGGATCAATGGGTCATTGATTTTCCAGATCCAATTTGTTTATATTTAATTGCTTTGGATCAAATCTTAGTCTTACATTTGGTATCAGAGTCACCCATATTTTTGGCCGAAATATTTTTGAAAATTAAAGTTTAATTTTTCAAGTAAATCATTTTTCTAGCCTATATGCGTTTTTAAACTTGAGATTTCACGTTGGGAAGGTTGAATTGGATGCCGGTCTGAACCGAGCGATTTCGACTTGGAGGGAGGTTGAAGATGACTATTTTGATAAGAGAAAATTTCATAATTAAGAGGTTTACATTTCAAATTTAAGAGATAAAGTTTAAAATTTCAAATTTCAGATTTTTTAAAATTTTATTTATAAATTAATTAATTAAACATATAATTAATTAAATATATTAAGGTCACAATTTCATATAATTTGGTCACAAATTCTATATAATTGGCTGCAAATCACAAAATTTACATGTTACAAATTATTTTACGGTCAATTCAAAAATTTCATATTTCACAATTTGTTCATCAATCACAAATAAAAAACTGAAACGTCACAAATTATTTTACTGTTACAATTCAAAAAATTTATATGTCACAATTTGTTCATCGATCACAAACCAAAAATATTATAACTCACAAATTAATTTACGACCACAAATCAGAAATTTTATAGATCGCAAATTCATAAATTTTATAGGTCACAATTTATTCATCTGTCACAAATCAAAAAATTTATACATCACAATTTATTCATCAGTCACAAATAACAAATATTATAAGTCACAACTTAGTAGACATCACAAATTGTCAAATTATTGGTCATAAATTAATAATTTTTTAGGTCACACATTATTTTTTGGTCACAATTTATCTTTTTCATTGGTCAATATTGTTTATTGGTCACAAACGACAAAATAATTTGTGACCACCACCGGAACTTGTGACTATCACCTCACCACTACCACCAACAGTAAGGCAACCGAAACCACATCGCGAGAACCACCACCACCACCCCCATCCTATAACCCAAAAAAAAATCCACAATCCTACCATAATCGCCGCCGACCACCTCCAACAAATTTTCAACTTCAACTTCAAATCCACCAACACCACCACCTCATCACCACAACCAACAACAAAACCACCATCGCCACCGCACTAACAAGATCCAACACCGTCGCCCAAACATCAGGTCGATTCCCAAAATCAACAAATTCACCGCTCAAAAAATCAATAAAATCACTGCTCAACCACCAACAAAACCACCCACCATCATTATCTAATATTGTCACCTACACACCAAATCACAAGCAACAAAATCGCTGCCGCCACAAGAACGACCCCGGCCATGGCCAACAGAAACACCAAACTCACAACCACCAACAACTTCAACTCCACGACCACTACAACAACCGCGATGCCGCACCACGACCACCACCAACTCACCACTACCACCAACAGCCAAAATCAGAACCACCATAGCCGCCACCAACAACCACATACACGATTGCCCGTGACCAGAGGTCTGCAACGTCGGCCACCAGTCTCGATCTGTAGTCTGATCTCTACTTGCCTGTGAAGATTATTGTTTTCATTTTACAGTCAAATCTTTGCAACTTCATAGTCAGATCTGCCTCCCCGTCTGCCCATGAACAATAATCTGTAAATCATGCATTACACGAAAACAACATCATGCATTATACGAAAACCTCAATAATTTCGATGAAACTACAAATCAGAGCAATAAATCAGATTATTTCGTGACAGTAACCTCAACAATAAAACGAAACTTCAATTTTGTTTGCATCCAGAAATTTCATTAGGAATCACCCATAAAAATAACCTCAAGCATTCGATTAAACTTCTATAATTTAGATTATTGTTTTCATTTTACAGTCAAATCTCAGCAACTTCTAGCCAGATCTGTCTCCCTGCGTGCCCGTGAACAATAATCTGTTCAATTCTTCTCTGGCCCGATCTGCAACACTAGCCACTTGTCCATCGTCGCCCATGGAGACCTTCCTGATCGCCTATCGCCAATTAGCCAGTCACGTCACCACTTCTAGAGTTTCTAGACCAACTACTTTTGTTTCTTCTACCACGACCACCTCGCCTCAAGTTATCTTCGCCATCAAACCAGTCCAACCAATCTCGAGAAGATCTAGTACCCCTCTGGTCTTTTGAATCTCTTCCTTAGCAATTATCCCTAAATTCGGCCGCTGGCAGAGATAAAGATGGGTTTCCTGGTTTGTTGTGGAGGTTGGGGTGGGGGTGAGGGGTTGGGTTGGAGAGAGAGGATGGGAAGATAATTGGGGTTTTAGGTGAGTAGATAGATATGTGTATTAATTTAATTATTATTATTAAAATTTTAATTATTATCTGATTTTTTAAATAAAAACTTGTAAATCTGAATTTTGAAATTAGAAAATGAAAATTTCTAGTATAATGTAATTTCCACTTTTAATAATTCATTTTCTTGTGCTCCCAAAACAGAGTCAATTTGCAAATGATTACAAACTGTTTATTGGGCCACAATTATTGTGCAATTTGAAAATGACATGCAGTTGTTTATTGGGCCATTTTGCAGAATTTAATCATTGGGCAAATGTAGTTGCATTTGGGCCAATTTTGCACAATTTGATTATGGGGCAATTACAGAAATGCCCTATATTTTGGGGCAATTTTGAAAAATCATGATAAACTTGAAGTCAATGGTAATTTCCCGTAAAAAATACGGCTCAACTCACCGTAAAAACCTAAATTCACGACAAACAGCAACAACCAGGCTCCAGTATGCAAAAATCAAAGGAAAATTGAAAGGAAAAATCAATTCTCAGCCCATACGACACCTCTGCTTCAATAAACCCCTTGCCTCTCGTCCTTCTCCTCTTCCAATTCCTCAATTCCAAGCCTGAAATCACTGCCAATTCTCCTCCCCGACCTGAAA
>CAIGRO010259321.1:0-12947 GCA_903798355.1 Fraxinus baroniana
TACTCTATTCGTCTCATTTATATATATTGTTTTGTTTTTCATACGGATTAAGAATTTTATTAATGTTATTGGAAAAATAATTTTTGCCAAAAACATTCATAGTTTACCCTCATTTAATTATCAATAATTAGTAGTAAATTATTATTGGAAGTGGTAAATAAATAAAGGTATACTAATAATTGAACATAATAAAACATTTTTAATCAAGAAATACGACTATATAATTGGGATAAGAAAATAAGAAATGTAAACTTATATAAATGAGACGAAGGTAGTAGCATTACTCTAAAAATAGGAAATACTATGAACCATTTAAACTCCCTTCGAGAACTATGTGTATGTATTTGGACGATTCTAAGGAGTAGGTAAATTAAAATATGTAAAATTTTAAGATTAAATGGAAAAAATTTATTATAACTAAACAAATTAAATAAATGTATGTTAATAAACGAACAAAATAATTATTTTCTCAATAAAGAAACATAACCACGATAGAAAAATAAGGAAAGTCGGTATGTATAAATAATAGGACTAAACTAGATGTACTACATATATGTACTACATGGATGACTACATGCCAAGTGGAGGCCCCCTATTGGAGGGGCGGCTGTGTATGTATAAATAATAGGACTAAACTAGATGTACTACATATATGTACTACATGGATGACTACATGTCAAGTGGAGGCCCCCTATTGGAGGGGCGGCTGTGCCCCCACAGCCGCCCCTCCAATAGGGGGCCTCCACTTGACATGTAGTCATCCATGTAGTAACTCATGTAGTCAATGTAGCATGATCCTAAATAATAAATGGGACTGAGAAAGTACTTCTATTTGTCCCATCCAACTCGATGAAACAAACTTGTCAAGAAGTGAACATTATAGACGGAGCAGAGGGTAGCCTTTGGGCCATTGAGCTCAAGTACAAAAGCCAGGAAATTCGTAATACAAAGCCTTTAAGAAGTGAACATTATAGACGCGGGAAGAAACAGTAAGAGGGGAGACTGGAGAGAGAGCGTTAGTGTCAAGATTCAAGAAACAATGAGTATGGCACAATTTAAGGGGTTTTATTTTGCGCCCAGGATGAAAATCGAAGGTTATGGGAGAAGGCCATGGCCCATGGGATGGAAACTTTATGGAAAAGATGCTAGGCTAATTGAAGAACTGAATAGGAGTCTGCAGATTCTGTTCCAAAGAAAGAAATTTGTGTTTTTACGGAGCTAGAAAAATATGGGGAAGTCAGGTATGGGAGAGGGACTGGTTGTGGAACATGGGCTTTGAAGTTTTGATTGATACAATAACATTTGGCTAATTATAGAAATGTGCTATTTACTGTTTATATATAAATTGATAGCGATCCCTCAAATTCTACCCTCTTTCTGGTTTTTCTCCGATCTAACCGTTCTTCCACACGCATTTTTCTCTCTCTTGAATGCAATACATTTCTCTATCCATATTTTCATATCAATTTTTTTGATCTCCCCTTATTCAAATTGGGTTCTGGGTTTTTCTTGTGGAAAATCATATATTAGATACAGATTATGGGTACTCAGCAGACACTGATCTACAGCTTTGTGGCGAGAGGCACGGTTATATTAGCAGAATTTACGGGATTCAATGGGAATTTCACCGGCATTGCCTCCCAATGCCTGCAGAAGCTGCCGGCATCTAACAACAGGTTCACTTACAATTGCGATGGCCACACCTTCAATTACCTAGTGGAAAATGGATTCAGTATGCTCCCTCATTTTTGGATAATTCATTTACAATTTATTTATTTTTGGTTGGTGTGAATTTGGGCATTTTTTTTTGTTTGTTTTGATTTGATCTGTGTGGTCTATGATCATTTTTTTTGATTTGTTATTATCTTGGGCCAATTCGTGTATATAAATATGGGTATGCTGTACATGGAAATGTGTTTATTGGGTAAGATAAAGGAAGAAGTAAATAATTTTCCTCTGATCCTATTACATGGTAGGGAAAAGGAAAGAATTATGGATCCTGTCTTTCCCTTCTTGCTCGACCAATAATAGGATTTTCCAAAAACTGATCCTGCAAAAATGGTGAGAAAAGGTCATGGGAAGTCTCGATGTAATCTCCTTCTCTTTTACGTTCATTAATGCCATGATCTGCTCTCACGGTGTGCATCTATGAAGTTCAGAAACGGTTTCATTCACAATTGAAATATATCATGGAGGAACGCTGAGGGACATGATTTGCTGCCAACTTCTTTGCATTTAACTTTTCAATAGCTCACTTACCTCACATGAATTCGGCAAAACACACCTAAGAGCTCAAAAGTATGTGGAATTGTGATGCATCATTACAATTACGACAAAGATTTAAAAAAATGCATATACTACTAGACTCCCTGTGATTTGTTGATGTTGTCAATGACACTTGGGGTGTATTGTGAAGGTTGATGGCAGGCAGCTCGCTGCGACTGCAGGGCACTGCAGCATCAGCCGTATAGAATGGAGGGACAAGGTTGTGCAGTAGTCCGTGCCTATGACACCTGGGCACATCAACTAGGCAGGATTTATTACGGGCTTTGGGATGGATTTTTTACCCCACTTTTCTTGCTCATTGCATGCCACATTTGTCATTTTTAGCTGTCAGAACCTATTCTTTCTTGTGAATGGTTTTTCCCCCTATAATGTGTGCATGTAGTTAGATTTGAATCTACTCAAATAGCTGCCCTATCTGTAACTTTCCTAGCAAATGTACATGGAATATAAAGTATATTTCTTGATAACCAAATATGTGCAGGAAATTGGCTTTCCCTTCCCCTTATTTCACCTCAATCCATTTTCTCAAGAAACACGTTATGCTTTATTTTGTAGCCTATTGCGTTGTTGCCATTGAGTCTGCTGGTAGGCAAATTCCAATTGCCTTTCTAGAGCGTGTTAAGGATGATTTTAACAAGAGATATGGAGGAGGGAAAGCCACAACTGCAGGTGCCAATGGCCTGAAAAAGGAATTTGGGTAATTGCTTTTTCACATTTGACATAATGCTTTCCATTTTGTGTGGGCTCTGTCGAACACCCTGTTGCTATGTTAGGCCAAAATTGAAAGAGCATATGCAGTACTGTGCTGATCACCCTGACGAAATTAGCAAACTTGCTAAAGTCAAGGCTCAGGTCTCTGAAGTAAAGGGTGTCATGATGGAAAACATTGAAAAGGTACAAAAGTTTTCCATGTTCCCTGTGTATTTGAAAGTTTTGCTATTCCTCATGATGCTAATTTTGTTCCACTTATATTTAGGTTCTCGACCGAGGTGAGAAGATTGAGTTGCTTGTCGATAAATCTGATAATCTCCGATCACAGGTTAGTCCAAGGAAGCCATATTCAAATGGCATTTAATCCAATCCTTCTAGTGTGTCAAGATCTTAATTAACTTAATTAATGCATGAATTATGTTTTCGTTCTGAAATTTGATTCAGATTTTTGTCTGTTTTGACGGGGTTTCCAGGCGCAGGATTTTAGGAAACAGGGGACCAAGATTAGGCGAAAAATGTGGTTCGAGAATATGAAGATTAAATTGATTGTGTTTGGTATCATTGTAGCTTTGGCTCTCATCTTCATTCTGTCTGTTTGTCCTGGCTTCAAGTGTGTATAGGAGAACTCAATTAGGATTGAGTTTTCTAGGATGATCTATTTCGATTTGTTTTACAGGGATAGAGAGGGCTCGGGTTTGTCGTGGGATGCTTTCTGCCCTCCTTCCCGGTCCCCTTTTTTCCACAATTTTGAAGTTTCCTTCCCCTATTTCCCTCTTGATCAAGAGCTTTCATATTTTCTGGCTTTGTAATTTTGAATCTAATGTATAGATTATATAGTGAATGATGCATCCCCTTCATATTGTAAGCCCGTTTCTTCTGATATCCCATTAGATTCTATATATATTTGTGTTTCAACACGAAGATTATATGATTTGCTTGTTTCTAGCAGTGAGTTTTGTGGGTGAAATTTTCTATTTCTTCGTATTCGCTGGTTCGGTACTTTTTTCAAAATCTATCCTAGTCGGATTGCATAAAAATCTAACTATTTTAAATTTGTTGGTTCGATACATTGTTGCTTGTATGATGCTTGCGTAATTTTTGAAGACCATCTCTTCAAATTAACAATGGAAATGCATGTGAGACAACAAATATTTCTTACTTAAAAAGAGGCGCAATACTTGAAAATTCACAATTACCTCATAAAATGGCTAGTTTTCTTATCGTTTTTAGATACGATACGTTTTAGAAAAAACATCTAAGTCACACGAAACAATTATAGACGGTTCTCTTTGTATTTTGAGTTTTGAATTCAATTTTAGTTGTGTTTTGAGTGTTAATTTTGAAAATTTTGAAAATGTGTTCTTTTTAGCATTTTGAAAACATCCAAAACACGTTTTGAAAATTTTGATTTGATTATAACTGAAAACACTCAAAACGACAAATTTGTTGTTTTGAGTTTTCTTTGTAAATTTTTAACTTATTTTTTAAAAACACGATTTCGAAAATAGGAAAGAGAATGTGTTTTCATTGATTTGAAAAATCGAAAATAGAAAACGGTTTGAAAATAGTAAAGAGAACATGCCCGTAGTAATTATCATAAAAGGAAGAGCTCGAAGTTTATGCCCCTAGTTGGTAGAAATTAAAAGTCAAATTTTAATCTAAATTAAAATCGACAATTAATTTTAACTACACATTTTATGAGATTCACGACTTTTTAATTATACATTTCATTAACTTTTAGTAAAATATACTAAAAATTTATAATTCCGGGTCTAGATCAAAAGAAATGTTTCCAAATATTAATGAACAACGAGGACACATTTCAAAATGCAATGATCAAAAAAGAAAATTATTAAAATTTGTATACCATATTGTAGACTTTGTACGATACTTTGACCTCATTTTGGGGGTACTATATTTTGATTTGTGTTGAATGAGTTNATCAAAAGAAATGTTTCCAAATATTAATGAACAACGAGGACACATTTCAAAATGCAATGATCAAAAAAGAAAATTATTAAAATTTGTATACCATATTGTAGACTTTGTACGATACTTTGACCTCATTTTGGGGGTACTATATTTTGATTTGTGTTGAATGAGTTATATACTTTTAAGTTTATATCAATTTAAGCCAAGCTACTATTTAAGTTATTTTTAAGAATCATGCTACTTGTACACCCATTGTTGACAATATTAACTGACAATATCCTATCGACAACATCACGTTCTTCTGTTTTAAAAATTATTTTTTACATCAAAAACTCGAATTTTGACAACAGTCAACACATGGTTGACAATCATGTTTGTACAACTAGCTTTATTGTATTTTTATTTCCGTATGCCTAATTTGTGATACGAATTTGTTAGTTGTATCTGCTTCTAACTCAAAAGTTGTCTAAATTGGATACATAATAAAAGTATAAGGATCCATCTGATAGAAAATTAAACTATAGTTACTCAATTGACAGTAAGCCAATTGAAAGTTGGGTCGAAGTCTAATGAACACCAATAGCCGTTTCTAAAATATATCAATTCAAAAGATCAGGGACCTAGGTTGAAAATAACTTAAAATCGTGATCCCGGTTTAATTTTGTCTCCCAAGTCGCGCTACATTTAGCCCCCCTACAGAGCCTGAGGTCATAGCCGGAGTAACTTCTCAGTTCTCGCTTTCGCCGCCTCCCTCCCTCTCTCTCTCTGGTTTCGCTACTCGGTACGTTTCTTCCTATTTGTTCATTGTTATTTTTATTATTAAATTACTCTTTCTTATTCATTGATACTGATCAAATTTTTAGAAAATCAAACCCTTTCTTCGTCATTGATATAGAACTGAATTTCTATTTCAGTTACACAGACTTTGTATGTTCGTTTTGTTATTGTTAATTTTTCTTTTGTCGCTTAATTACGTATGTGACTAGTGGGTTCTATTTGAATGTTTCAAATATGTGTAATTTCACCCTACCCATTTTGTCAAATGTCAATTCTTTGATCTTTTAGTTGAATTCTGAAAGACGAATTTAGTCTTTTAAGAAAAGTGCTATGTAAAAACATGTAGGCAATTAATTTTGATTGTTCCCTTTTTACATTCATACTCGCTCTTTTCTTTTTGGGCAGTTCTTCGCGGCTGACTCTTTATTGTTATTTAATAAGTTAAAGTTGAAATGGCGGAGCTTAGCTCTGTATCTAGTCCGACTCCAACTGCTCCTTCAGAAGATGCATCTGAACCAAAACAAAATGGTGCTACTGCTTATGGTGTTGTGCAACCTTCCTTCTCGTACTTGAATGGGAACAATCCACCTTCTGGAAGTTATCAGCAGTCATTGGCTAGTCGGGTAAGTAATCACAAAAATAAGAAATTTTTGTATTTTAGTTAAATATACAAAGGGTTCATTGTGTTAATCAGAATTACAATCTCTGGTCTTTCCACAAGTGATGCTCATCTTTTTCGCATTCTAGAGACAGTCTCTCTTGTGGTCAGCAGTTATCTGCTATCAGCGTAGGCTGTATATACTCTCAACTGACCACATTTTTGCAATTTATGTTTATAAAGAAACCCATTAAGTAAAAACCTTTTCATTATGTTCCATTAAGCTGCTTCAGCAACGAATCTGATGCTTATATGAAAAGTCCTTTTATGTGGGGGAGGATAGTCTGTAGCCTCAATTGGATCGGTGCTCTCCAGTCTCCAATGTCCTCTTGATTTGATCTCGAGATACATTTCATGAAACTGACCTAACTTGGCTAAAGATATGGGTCGACAGGTCATAATTATTATGGAAAACATGCTTGGCCCAATGTCTCTTATATATTTTCCAGTAGTAATTAGGTGTTAGTGCTTGTAACTTAGGCTCAGCAGTTCTAGAACCATTGATGATTGATGAACTGGCAGATTCGTGGAAATTACTGGAATAGTTTTTCTTTCTGGTATCTCAAATATTTTGTACAGTGGCGAATGAATCATTGGGCACTAAACCTTCAGTAGTGATCACATATTTGTTTACTAGGAGACACATGCTAGGAAACGTGTTTAAGGGAATTATCACTTAGCTAGTTGATAATCTTAATTGTTGGGGTGGGACATCTTTAGTACAAAAAATACCATGATCTTAGATTAAATTATAGTCTTGTTTTCTATGATGGATTCTGGTTTATCCTTTGTTACACTGAAAATATCTTTACCACCTTTTAAAAGTTCCTTGTCAATATCTAATAGCACTCTCTTACCCACTGTTTTGTAATTCCAGTATTTCCTCTGTTCCTATTGTTCTTAGGGTGTTAAGCCCGTGACTGAAGTATATTGTGATTTCAGTTTTAACGAGATGTTACTGGGGATTTTAACTTGATTAATCATAAGAAATTTGACGTGACAGTGTTTTGAGAAATCCTCTTATACATCATTAGGTGTCCTAGGAAGTTTTTGATAATTATCATTGATTCATGGCAGGCTGTTGAGCAAGGTCACTCTCCAGTCGGAAAGAATGCTTCATCTCCTACGCCATCCACACAGTCAGCATTCTTGCTTCCTCCTTCTCCTACCTCACAACCTGGTTCATTTGTACCAGGAACAGTTGCACAAGTCATGACCCCTCCAGGCCCTCGACCTGTTGGTGTTCCTCATGGAAGCTCCTCACATTCTGCAAACTTCTCTTTCAGTGGGAATCAGCAGCTGATGCAGAACAACCTATCAATGAAAACTGTATGTATTTTGGTTCAGTTTCTTCTTCTTAGATACACTCATGTATAAATTCTAGCCACCGAATGTGGATGTAGGCATATAGCTCCCACTTTATACTGTATGCAAGATAGTTGGAATTGCTGTTGAGCTTATAGGCTTTGTTCTGGCTGTAGCATGTAAGAGCTAACACTACTCAAGAGACTGGAGCAATTGCTTCTGCACAGCTTTCCACACAGTATGCCTCTCAGCCCGCTCTTACAAATCCAAATCCTTCGGTAACTGTTTTTGCAGCTAATAGTTTTTGCAGCACGGCTGCTCAAATGCACCCTTCTCCATCATTTCAGGTGCCTCCAGGAGTGCCTATAACTCCTGGCTCTCCTGGAATTTCTTCCTTTGTACATTCATCTTCAAATATAACTGCTGCCCTGTCATCTGCAGATTCTCTTGCAACCCCGAGATCCTTCATGTCTACTGCTCCTGTTATCTCTAATTTCCCAGTTCAGCAGCAGACATTTAGTCCCTATCCTACTCCATTTCAAGCAGCTCCTCCAGGGCCGTGGTTGCAGTCCCCACAGATCAGTGGTGTTGTTAGACCACAATTTTCACCATACCCTACTGTTATTCCTGGTCCGTTTCCCATGCATACTCGTTCTATGATGCCAATTTCTGTTTCATTTCCCAATACCCAACCTCCTGGAGTTACTCCAGCAGAATCTTCAGTGGCTTCTGGTGACCAGTCAACCGATGGGTCAGCGCAGGAAGAGTTACCTCCTGGAATTGGTATGTCTAGACTTCTTGTTTAGGTTAATGCATTTAATTATTCATTTGGATCAATCTATAAATGATTTGTAAATGGTCAAACTTTTTCAACCATACATTCCAATGGACCCACCATTTTTAACCACATTTTCAATTATTTAAAAGTTTATAAATCATTCCAAACATACTATTAAGATATTAAATATTGTATTTTGGTTGTTAAACATTGCCTGTATGTTATACAGATAGTAGTAAACACGTCAATAATGTCGCGATCATGGATGAAGCTTCTGTCAGAGAACAACTGGATGCCTGGACAGCACACCGGACTGAAAGTGGAGTTGTATACTATTATAATTCTCTGTCAGGAGTATCTACCTATGAGAAACCTTCGGGCTTTAAATATGAGGTACTGCAACCATTTATGTTGTCTCTGAATATCAGAGGTACATTTGAATCTTTTTGAGGATCTTTTTCATCGCTGGAGTTATCTTATCAGTCAATATTTGGTTAGCTTCGGAAAGAAAACATCAATAGTTTTAAGAATTGTTTTTGCATTTCATTTCAATGTTTTGCTGCATCTGCATAACTTCTACTCTCTCTTTAGCCAACCAGTGTAACTTACAGACTAATTTGACTTGTCAAAAATTATGGTACAAAGACTCTAAGTAGGAGACTCTGAACTAATTACAAGGCTGCAAGTAACTGTAAATACCCTACTCAAGACTCTTGAATCACAACTATAAGAATGTTAATACATCGAAATGCCATTGACTCATAGAACCTGCAGAAAAACATAAAAACTGATGAGCGTCGACTTAAAGAAATCATAGCGAGGAATCTATAAATCACCACACACACTTTCTGCTTCAATAAAGATCTTGCTCATTGAAGGACACACAGACCTCTATTATGCTTCCACAAATTTCAGACAATTAATTCATTCGCTTCACAAAAAACCCTTTGCATGGATGAGTGCACTATGTATCCTTTAAAGATGCCCTTTTTAGCTTTAACGATGTAACTGAGTGTTCACCCCAGAGATTACTTTGTCTGACCCAGCTTCTCTAATATTCTCCAAAAGTTGATCTGCTTCTTCTGTGGTCTTCTCCATAGGCTCTTCCACCAGTTATACACTTCTAGGTACAGAAGCAAATTTTTAACTTTATTTCCATCTTATTTGCCAGACTTTCATGCTCATGTTGTGACTCAAGTCTAATGATAAGATATTTTCTATTTATGCCTGATAAGCTTAAAATTGGGTAAAAAGGGAAAAGAACTTTTGATGGTCCCCACTGATATGTCTTGAAAATGATTTTCTGTCATCTTCTGTTGTTACAATTATATAAAATAATTTTTCACCTTCTGTAAACATAGTTCTTGAGACCCTGAATTCCATAACTGTTGGTCAACCCCTAATCTTTTCACAAGATTCGTTTCTCTTTGCCTCATTTTAATTAAGTGTTCTTTAAACCTGAATCAATATTTGCATCTTTTATGGAAAAATCATTTTAACTATAGCCGCAATATTTTTATTTTTTACATAATAGCTGATATATATATATATATATATATGCATACGCATGCTTTACAAGTTTTACGGTATCTTCAATAAGCAATGCTTAGTTTTTATGTTGGGAGACAAATAGAATGCCCATTTACAACTGCAAACGATCCTAAATGTGGTCACGTGATCCAATCACATTTCAAATGACCTCTCACTTTGTTGCGTCTATATGAATTGGAGCTGACGAATGAGTTCAGTGGTCAAGGGGTCAAAAATTTACTTGGATATCTTGAAATAAAATCCTGTTTCCCCACCTCAATGGCTCTGCTTGCTTTTTCCTAATGGAAAAAGTATCCATGGGGCGTTGATTGCACTATTTATGGATATTCCATAGCAGCTGATTGTACTGAAATTCTGATTAATTATTCTTAAAAGTGATCATGGACAATCCTTAATATGAAGAAATTGAAGAACCTTAGTGGCTTGTTTGGTAAGGTAGATGATACAACACTTGAGAATGTTGAAAGAGAAAAAGAATTACCAAACATGCTCAAAAGGAATTCCTTTGGGTAACTATACCATTTGATTGCTGTGTTTGTCACTTTATTCTTATCTATTGTGCATGTCTTTAATTGACCTTGTATTATTGGTGCCTAAATTGGTAAATTCTTATTTTATTTCTTGCTTATAAGTGCAGCTTGATAAAGAAGCCTTGCAGCCAACTCCTATCTCATCGTAAGTTCTCTACAGTAGTAACAGCATTCTGTTTTGTGCCTTTGGATCATGTTTAGATACACTTGATATAATATTTATTTTCTAGCTTGGATATTCACTCCCTTCCAATTGTGTTGTGTATGCCCTCTTGTATTTATACACCAGTCCAAATTCTAAATTGTCTATAGTATACAGCTAATATAGTATACAGCTAATGTGTTTAGTAGAGATATAGACTGAAGATGTGATTCATGTTATTGTTGAATATGGATAGTTGAATGGAAGTTAGTATCATTCTTTAAAATACCTAAAATATCAAAAAGTAAGAAGATAAGGAAATCAATGATCCTGAACTATGACTTTACTAAACATATATAGTTGATGGATGAAAGATAGCAGCCATCTTTTTTTTCCTACCATTAAGCCTGTATGCTCCTAGTACTTAATTCTTGTGGGTTTTACTAAACAATTTGTTGAATATTTTATATTATTGTTTGAGATTGACGAATCTGTTGGAATGGGGGTGGAAATACGTGGAGTTAATTCCTTCTCTAAGTTGTTTCTTGATGCCATTTTTCAAAGTACATTCTACTTTCGTGAGCATGATGGAAGCTTGTATATATTATGAGTTCTTACTTCTTGTACCATTTTGTGAAAGTGTTCTATTTTCTATCAACAGAAGCAAAAAAGGATAAAAAAAAAAAAGGAGAGAAGCTCAAAATACTCAATCTAGCTGGGACATCCATTTTGCTTTCTTTATAAATTATTTTAGAATGTTTATGACGCTGGAGCGTATAATTTCTTAATGAACAAGCAATAGAAATGGGTACAATGAAGAGAAGAATTGAGGGCAATGAAGAATATTCTTTATGATTATATAGTTGTGAATTACGTTGAATAAGCCCTCTAGTTATAGAGCAAAAAAAAAAATAAAAAAATCAAATGAACTTCTAATAAACTAGAATTGTATCAAAACTATTCTTATCTAATCTAATTGGAATTAAACTCTTTATCTCTATCTCCATCAGTTTACTTCTAAATTTTTTTTTTTTTTCATTTACTAAACCTGTTCCTTGGATCACATATTAGGGAGAAAAGAAAACTTCAAAAGGCACATCACGTACTGGGCTCGCAAGAGTCATTATGTGAACAAGACAAGGAAAGAAAACTAAGAAAATATGAACTTGATAGACATGTTAACAACTTTCGGATCTGCAATGTACTAAGCTGAATTTTTCATGTCTTATCTAATCTGAAACATTTTGGTGGTTAATGTTTTGTGTATGAGGAATTGAATCCGTGCTATAGAAACTTTATATGTATAAAGATTTAATATAAATATATAACTGATGTACCTTTAAATTTAAACTATTTGATTTCGATTGGAGGTTCTCCAAGGTTAAGGATGGGTAGTTAGAGCTGGGCAGCTATTACTTCCTCGTGCAAACAAAATGTTTGGCTATCTTACCTTCTTAGCATGGATTTTGGCCTTTTAGTAGGTAAGAAAGTCAAGAAGAATATATCCAGTTATTGAAAAACGTATATTTAAAGTTAATAGTGCTTTAATTATTGGAAATTTTGACTGAAACTTATTAAAAAAAATGATAAAAAGAAAGTGGGTTGCAATAGGTTTCCAGGGAACCCCCTTTTTTGAGCTGCAAAAGGAAAGAAATAGAGGCACACACTACTTGATTCAGAAAAAGAATCAGTAATTGTGTGGAAGGAGATATAATGTTTAAGGCAATAAAATAATCATTACCTGCCAAAGTCGAGAAATTGAAATTGCACTATATGTTTGAACATGCACATGGCTGGAAGATGTGGTTTTGAGAGGGAAAGTGATTGAAGAAACCTACAGCAGTGAATAAAAGAGGGAAGTAACTAGAAGAGGGAAGAGGGAAAGGAGACAGCGCTGGTATATCTAACCCTAAAAAGTATAAGCCTGTTTTTGAACTAAAGCAATTTCAGCCCTAAAGACTAAAAGTATGTTCAGCACTAAAATTAAAAACCTGGTTTTACTATTCCCAAAACATTTTTATTAGTTGAAAGTGATAAAGATTATGGAAAGGCCCAATTTTTTTACTCCTAAAAAGGCCATGTGATTTAACTATAATTGCAAAAAGACCCATGCAGTTTTAACTTCATTGCAAAAAGACCTGTGCTTTTTTAAAGTGTAAAAAATATAAAGAGGTTATATACTATAAAAAGCAATAAAGAATTTGTCAGTTCTTGAGTTTGCTCTCTGAAACAATTTAAGGTAATTTCTCTTGTGTTTATTCATAGAAGATTGTACAT
>CAIGRO010259332.1:0-19612 GCA_903798355.1 Fraxinus baroniana
ATTTAATTTTAAAGTCTCGTTTGAGTCACATTATAATTTGTATTCTCATTCTTCTATTCGTTTTCAACTACATATTTTTCAATAAAATAATATTTTTCATCACATCAATAATTTTTCCTTCTTTTCAACCACATATTCCTCATCACATCACTTCAAAAAAATGCATTCTCTCATTTTAATATGCATCAAACACACTAATAAAAAAAGGTGTGCTACATGTATATAATTATTTACATATACATGATGTTGTGAGATATGTTTTAGATCAAAATTTCTTAAAAAAATAAAAATAAATCTTCAATCTCTTTTGACACTTTATCTGTATGTAAACTATTATACAATTTCTTATGTACAACTAGTATAATTCATTTAAAAAAAAAAAACCCCTCTAACATGCAATGCTAAAGAAAAGTAATAATAGGGATGACAATGGGCCCGCCTCGGCTCATGCTAGTTTGTTCGGCTCGGCTCGTTACTCGTGGGTCAAGCTCGAGCTCGTTACTTGAGAGCCGAGCCGAGCCGAGCTTTGGCTCGCGGGCTCAATTTTTTTAATTTTTTTTTAACTATAACTTTTTAGCTTTTTAAAACCTTTAAAAAATACCACGAGCCGCTCGTCAAAAACGAGTCGAGCCTGGGGAGCCGGTTTGCTTGACTCGTGCTCGTCTTTTGATGAGCTGCTCGGCTCGGTTGCCACCCTTAGTAATATAGCTGACATCCCACAACAATTTCAGAGAAATGGACTTCATTTGTAGCGACAGTGGTGCCGACATTGGTTGGGTGGGGATTGCTCTGTGTTGGATGGGTTACGATGGCTATTGTGTTGGGTGTGGGTAGCATAGGTGTTGGGAAGAAGAACCTTCTTTTTTCATCTCTTTTTTTGATATTTTTATTTAGTTATTATAATTACGTATAATAATATAAAAGTACAATTTTACCCTTTAAAATTGCTCAAATTGTTCAAAGGATATCAAATTTTTTTCTGATCAACTAAACGAGAATTATCCATTTGTCCTTATGGTGCAACTAAATGAAAAGTTTGAGACTATTGGTGACATAAATGAAAAGTTTTGATAAAGTCTATAAAAATAAAATGTTTGAAACAGCAACCACAATTCCACCTTAATAATTTATTCTGTGTTTGGTCAGTAGCTAAATATGCCCGGGGAGTTGTCGGTTATATTACCACTCTACCCTTATGCAAGACGTCCCAAATGTTGTCAAAATCTGTAAAATGGCCCTCAAATAAGGGTTCAATAGGAATGTTGGGCTAGTATAAACAAAGAGAGTAGGCAAAAACTAGGGTTAGGAGCTTGGAAGGGATGAATGAGGCGAACAGAGAGACTGGGAGTTCTTCAAGGGTGGTTGCTCGTCTCTGTGCAGCCGATGATTTTTCTTCCATTTTTGAAAATGAAAATCAACAGCCCTTCATGAAAAAAAAAAAAAACAAACAAAACAAATCCATTTCTGTATCTTGATTTCTTCTCAACTGCTCGATGTTGTCAAGATCCAAGAGGAGAAACCTAAGTGTTTCTCTAATGTATTCTGCGGATTGATTATTTATTATAAGCTTAGCCAAACACGCTCTATAGTTCTCTGATTAACGTCGTGGTGGTGGTGGTGGTGTCGTACTTTGACTATTTTAATCCCCAAGGCTGTGACGATATTTCTTATTTCTTTCAAGCTAATGATCGGCTATCGAGATAAAACGACCCGTATCTTGGCGTGGCGATCCGGATGGTATGTGAATTTTTGGATTTTGGATTCATATGCAACCGGTAATTTCGCAGCCATGGCGGGGGCGATTCTCTCCGTCGATCGAACAACAGATCTGAGCCTTCTTTATTCGTTTCCTACTTCTTTCATCTTTCAAGATTTTTTTTTTTTTTTTTTTTTTTTTTTAAAGCTTTGTTAAGATTTTTCTGGAATCAGTTCAAAATTAAATTTGATAATCGAGACCATCTTTTTAATTATTTTTGAAGCTCGGTTTCAATTTCTTTTTTGGAGATTGTGATGATAGGTCTAAAACCTTTTTATTACCATTAAAAAAAATCAGTTAAAATGATATTTTAACCTTCTGATTTAAAACAAATTAGTAGAGAAAATAAAAATTCCACAACCAATCGTAACAAATTATTTCACGTTATACCTTAACCTCTCAGTTCCCAATTCCATTGCTAATCTCAATCAAAATCCCCTAAGCCAAACTCGCTTTGAAAATTAGATTAGAATATGAGCAAAATCTAATATGTCATAATAGAAAAGGGATACTTTTAAAATTGGTTTGGTCAAATTTTTTAATTTTAATTTTAAATTTTCCATAATTGCATTTTTTCACAATAACATTTTGAATAGTAAAGACAAAGATATTTTTAAGTAAATAATACAATTTTGAAATATTGTTTTATCTAAAAGACAATATTATCTAATGTGGTTGGTTTCCAATCACCCCAAGCCTAACTAGTAACCTGTAACATTTTCCCAATTTGTAGATGAGTCCCATTTCTGGTCAAGCCCGAACACAATGCCCGAGGAATTCCCTTGGGCTTTGGGGCCATCGAGAGATGACCTATTCAGGGTATGTCCTCGAGCTCGATCATGATCATCGCCACGACTCTCGAGGCCAACCCCCTTTCATGTTTCAAATCCCCTCCAACTCTAATGACGACGTGGCCCCGTCCCATTGCAATTATTTGCAAGTTCTAGGTCAACAAGGAGTCCTATCTTGGGCAACACTTCTCTTATGGTAAGATTAGACTTATAACAACATTCCAAAACCCATCTTTATAATCACTCCGGAATATAAAGGCATGAATCCTACTATAATCACTCCACCTACCACTATAAATACTTGGTTCCCATTCATTAATCAGGTACGTTTTTTCACACAATTTACAGCATATTTTCTCTATATTCTCTGTCTGATTTAAGCATCGGAGGGGCGACGGGACCCACTTAGACGCCTTTGTTTCAGGTATCGGAAGATCTTGTTCGTGCTCTTTCTCAATCGTCAAGTTCGAACTTCAACAGGTGCGATTTTTGGTAGCATCATTTGGCGCCGTCTGTGGGAAATGCTATCAAAAGTCATGGTTAACACGAGATCAGGTCTTCCACGAGCAAGTTTCGTCCGCACCAAATTCATCGCCTATCATGGATCCTACGACCCAGCAGGAGGAACCCCCGCGCTGCCCAATGCACAGGCGTTTGAGGAACTTCACCAACAAGTTGCAGCGTTGACCCAGTTGCTAAGCCAGAGGAATGACCATCCGGCGCCGGATACGCATGAAGTACACTATAACGATGAATCCGGGGCCTCGGGTGTCCCTCGGTAGCCCGGGCCTCGAGATTAATAACTATGGACTCAAACGAATTGACCAAAATCATAAAGGACGGAATTACTGTTGGGTTACAGAAAAACGCCCAGGAAACAACAGGATTTGCCCCCCAAACACTCCATTTATGCCGGAAGTGCTCTCCTTTTCACTACTGGACAGATTTAAGCTCCCCCCGTATGAAGGAATATAATGGGACGACCGACCCTATCAACCATCTCAACGTGTACACGAACGTCATGAATCTACAGGTGGCTCCGGATCCAATGATGTGCAAAGCTTTTCCCCAAACCTTGACTAACGCTGCCAGGGATTGGTTCTCAACCTTGGAGCCCAATTCCATTGCTTCGTTCTCTAACTTAGTAGATAAGTTCTTTGCTTTCTTTGCCAGTAGCAAGCGTATCAGGAAGACAGCGGCTTCCTTCATGCAGTTAAGGCAAGGGCCGAATGAAACACTGCATAATTTCATGACGAGGTTTAACAAAGAAAGACTTCAGATAGCAAACCTTCACATAACTGCAGCAATCCCAGCCCTCACATATGCCATCAGATGTGAGGCTTTCAAGATGTCGCTGTCCAAAAATCCACCGAAGGCCGTGACTGAGCTGCTTACCCGAGCAGAAAAATACATTAACATAGAGGAAATACTTAACCCGAGAAGAAATTTTCACCCGACCTCAGAGAAACCCGAGCACAAGAGGTAACATGACTCAAATCCTCGTCCTGAGTTAAACAGGGACAAGCAGAGGTGGGAGACACCTGGCACCATTGACTCGTCTGAACACTTCAAGGTTAAATATCTTGATGGAGATCAAAGCATGAAGGAACTTAAATGGCCTTCTAGGATGCAGTCACCTCCAAATGCTCAAGACAAGAGTAAGTATTGTGATTATCATCGGGATCATGGGCATACAACAGAGAACTGTAATGCGCTCCAGCGAGAAATTGAAGCTTCGATAAAAAGGGGATTCCTAGGCTCATACATCGGCAATGAGAAGCGTCCGAGGACCGATCAAAGGAAGGGTCCAGAAAGAAAAGGGAATGACCAGCCAACCGTCGGGACAATTGATGTTATTGTTAGAGGAATAGCATCAGGTGGAGACTTCAGCAGTGGGCGTAAACAGTACGCCAGACACCATAACCCTAACTTGGGGATGGTGACTGAAGGTATGGAAGAAATCGCATTCGAACCACAAGATTTGGAGGGTTTGTCACACCCTCATGATGATGCTCTAGTCATATCAGCAATCATAGCCAATTTTGAGATGAAGAGGATTTTGGTCGATAATAGGAGCGCGGCTAACATACTTTCTCATGAAGCATACTCCAAGATGGAAATTTCGGATCACCAGCTTAAGGCCGTCCAAACCCCCTTGCAAGGTTTTGGAGGCGGAACAATCATCCCGGAAGAAGTCGTCAATTTGCCACTAACATTGGGATTGAATCAAGAGCGGGTAACTGAACTTACATCGTTCCAGGTCGTGCGTATTTCAATGGTTTATAATGCCATTTTGGGAAGGCTGCTGCTCAATCAGATCAGAGCCGTTGTCTCTACGTTCCACCTTGCTATGAAGTTCCCTACCAGCAGTGGAGTCGGGGTCGTCCGCGGAGATCAGATGGCTGCTAGGCACTACTATATTACCAGCGTTCTGGGATAAATTCTAACGTCATACAGATATCGACACCTGACCCCAACCCCGACCTTAGGGAGAGACTTGCTCCCGTGGAAGAGCTAGTGGAGCTCGAGCCGGCAAGATGGTGATTGTTGGTCGAGACCTTGATGCGGACCTCAGGACCGCGCTCATAAGTTGCATGTCCCGTAACGTTGACATATTCGCATGGAGAGTAGAGGATATGCCTGGGATTGACCCAAGCGTTGCAGTTCACAAACTAAATATCAACCCGGGTGCTAGGTCGATCAAACAAAGAAAAAGACAATTCGCGCCAGAACGTCGAGAGATAATACGAGAGGAGATTGCCAAGCTAACAAATACTTAGTTTATTCGGGAAGTCCAGTATCCCGATTGGCTCGCCAACATAGTGCTCATCAAGAAGGCTAACGGCAAGTGAAGAGTATGCATTGACTTCATACATCTTAACAAGGTATGCCCAAATGACAGTTACCCCCTACCTCGGATAGACAACTTGGTGGACTGTACGTCGGGTCATAAGTTGTACAGTTTCCTTGATGCATTTTCTGGATACCACCAAATCCTCATGGCAGAGGATGACCAGGAGAAGACCTCTTTTATGGCCAACTCGGCCATATATTGTTACAAGGTCATGCTCTTCGGATTGAAGAATGCGGGAGCAACTTACCAAAGATTGGTTAACAAAATCTTTGCTAAAATGATTGGGAGGAATATTGAGGCATATGTAGATGACATGGTGGTTAAGAGCAAGCAAGCAGGTCATCATATCGAAGATCTTGAGGAGGTGTTCTCCACTTTCCGAGAATATAAGATGAAGTTAAATCCGACCAAATGTACTTTCGGTGTAGCCTCGGGAAAGTTTTTAGGCTTTATGATCACTCATAGGGGGATTGAGGCCAATCCAAACAAGATACATGCACTCGCGTCCATGGAGCCCCTTCGAAACAAGAAGGAGGTACAGAGACTGACAGGCCGTGTTGCTGCATTAAACATGTTCATGTCCCGAGCCGCAAATAGATGCTTTCCTTTTTTCAAAGCTCTTAGAGCGAGTTATAACTTGGAATGGACTGAGGACTGTGAGAAGGCATTCCAGAAACTGAGACAGACGTTGGCAACCCCACCAGTTTTGACGAAACCCGAACCCGGCGATACTTTATTTTTATACTTAGCGGTCTCTCAGAATGCGGTAAGCGGGGTGTTGGCGAAAGAGATGAACAAGGCTCAACAACCTATCTACTACGTGAGCAAAGTGTTGCTCGATGCGGAGACTAGGTATACGCTGGCCAAACAGCTAGCCCTTGTGTTGGTGGTAGCAACACGAAAGTTGCGACAATATTTCCAAACTCATCCTATTGTTGTGCTCACAAACCAGCTGCTCAGGCACATACTTCAGAAGCTCGACGTTTCTGGAAAGTTGTTGAGATAGGCCATTGAACTCGGAGAATTTGACATTGAGTTCAAAACTCGATCGTTGATTAAAGCACAGGCCTTGGCCGATTTCATAGCAAAACTCACTCCAAGGCCTCGAGGGCCAGCGAACTACCCGACTAGCGATGTCGGAGGGACGTGGGAAATATTCGTAGACGGAGCCTCAATCTCCCCGGGCTCGGGTGCAGGGGTCATAATTATCAGCCCTGACAGATGTACGAAAATACAATGCGCACATCAATTCGAGTTCGATGCTACAAACAATGAAGAAGAATACGAAGCAATTATAATTGCGCAAGAGCTTGCCATTAATCTCGAACTTGAGCACATCAAAATTTATAGTGATTCACAATTGGTGGTTGGACTACCTTTGAAAGGAATGATGAAAAAATGAGCCTATATTGCCTGAGAGTTCATGACCTCCAAAGAAAGTTCAAAGGTTGTGAAATTTCTAAAATATCCTGAGCTGAGAATGCCAAAGCCGATGCCTTGTCCCGGCTTATCTTCATTGGAATCGATAGTCTTGATAGAACGGTCCACGTGAAACTTGTAACAGAGTCGAGCACCCTCCATCATGGATATTGAGCAAGAGCCGTGCTAGATGGATCCAATTTTTGATTTTATACTAATGGAAACTTGCCAAAAGATCAGCGGATGGCGAGGAACATTCGAGCTAGGGCACTAAGATATTGCATCATTAGGGGAGTTTTATTTCGTCAAAGTTTTACTCTTCCCTACCTTAGGTGCCTCAAACCCTCAGAAGCAGCGCAAGCCTTGGCAGAAGTTCATGAAGGGGTATGCGGGAACCATCAGGGAGCTCGGGCACTATCTTTTAAGCTCATAAGATATGGGTATTACTGGCCTACTATGAAGAAAGATACTACGGGCTACATTAAGAAATGTGACAAGTGCCAGAGGTTCGACAACGTCATCCACTCTCCGGCCGAGGAACTCACCCACATACATTGTGCTGCCTCGTTTGAGCAGTAGGGCATTGACATCCTCGGTCCTTTCCCACTTGCTAGAGGACAATTAAAGTTTGTCACAGTAGCAGTTGAGTACTTTACTAAGTGGGTCGAGGCTGAGCCCCTAGCCACTATTTCAGAGCCCAAGTTAAGGTCATTCATCTGGAAGTCCATCATTCGCAGATTTGGGATACCTAGGGTCCTCATAACAGACAATAGGAGACAGTTTAATAATTCAGGGTTTAGAAGCTTTTGCACCGATTTGGGGATTAACCACCATCTGACATCTGTATCCCATCCCCAAAGCAATGGCCTTGCTGAGGTCACAAATCGAATAATTTTGCAAGATCTCAAAACAAGGTTCGGAGAAGCTAGAGAAACATGGCCGGACGAGCTACCCTCCATACTTTGGACATATAGAACATCTCACAAAACTACAACTGGTGAAACGCCCTTTAAGTTGGCATTTGGTGTGGAAGCTACCCTTCCAATCGAGACCAGACTGCCAAGTCTCAGGAGGCTTGAACCTGGGACTGAGGAGCGAACGATAGAGCACCTTGTTCTCCTTGAAGAGGTAAGAGAACAAGCATCAATAAGAGTTGCCTCTTACCAGAACCGAACAACAAAACACTTCAACAGCAAGGTAAAGAGCAGGAAGTTCAGAGTTGGAGATCTTGTGTTGAGAAAAGCAGAAGCCGTGGGTCATGCCCCAGGAAAGCTAGGGGCCACATGGGAAGGACTGTTCGAAGTCATAAGACAGGTTTGCAAAGGTGCCTACAGCCTAAGAGATACATCGGGAAGACCACTAGCTAGACCTTGGAACGCTGATAATTTGAAGATCTACTACAAGTAGCTTATTTCCTTTGCTTAATAGTTTCATTCGTTTTGAATTTTTTAGTTTGTCGGGCTTGCATGCCCCGTGTCTTCTAATTTTCCAGATTCAGGTCCTACGTTTAATGTTTAGAAAGATTTTCAGTTGAATAAACCATACAAGGATTCATTCCCTGTGAAATGCTACTAATCATCAAAGCCTTGCTCTAGAGCAAGCACCTCAAAGTCTTGCCCCGCCCAAGCACCTCAAAGCATTTTCCCATGCAAAGCCTTGCCTTGGAGCAAGCACGCCAAAGCCTTGCCCCGAGCAAACTCATCAAAGCCTTGCCTCCCGCAAGCACCTCACAGCCTTGCCTTGGAGCAAGCACACCAAAGCCTTGCCCCGAGCAAGCTCATCAAAGCCTTCCTCGAGCAAACACCGCAGGCCCCTTTATCAAACATAAAAATCATTACAATCCTCGGACAAAAGATCAAGAGCCCGAGCTCGTAATTTGTTGGGATTCAAGACAAACTATCCTCGGGCAGAAGGCCCCAGGATATGAACATATTATTTCTCGGGTTGTCGGGTTGCTACATAAAGTAAGTTGCTTGAATTTTAATCATACTCGAGTTTGAAACATATAAAATTAGTGAACTCAAAATTCACACTCCTTGGGAATTAACACCCAACGCCTCGAGTCGTCAACATTGATCCTCGGGTTTCCTGCCTTAATCATCCAGGAAATATCCTCGGCCCTTGTGCTTGAGCTCTTCCAGAACGTAGAGTTTTACTAATTCAGCTTGGGTTAGTCACTCAATTTTAAGGCATGTCGTTAAAGTTCGTGGTCTAATTTCAAATAAAATTCGTTCAATGTTTAGTAATCCTAGGGTTTCATCGATCATATATGTTCGAAATTATGAAACAAAGCGACCTCGGGTATCAAACATTAACATATCTAATTCGAAAATAAAACATTGTTTATCCCTTTTCGGGCAATGTACATGTAAAAATATTGGAAGAAAAGCTAATCTAGATCGTCATTCGGCTGGTCGACAGTATCCTCGTCCTCGCCAACAGTGTCGTCCTCAACCACAGTCTCACTCGAGGCTGAAAGCTCGAGACCGTCGGTGACCTTGGGAACAGCATGGCAGCCAGAAGGGTCAGCATCGGGAAAGTTAACCCTAATGTAAGCTCGAGCCTGTTTGAAGGCATATCCATAAGCCCCGAGCGCGTAGTCGCCTTTGATGGAGGTAAGCTCGTCGGACTTCTTGAAGTCCTCAATAGCCTGAGCCCGAGCTTGCTTCAGCTTGGCTTCGACCTCTTTGTTCCTATGTTCAAGCTCGAGCTTAGCATCTTCAGCCTCGTCTTTAGCAACCCCGAGCTCATCCTTGAGCCTCTTCACCTCTTCCTCAAGAACGGCCATTGCTTTATCTTTTACCTGGCATTGGACCTCGAGGTCGACTATTCTTTTTTGTCGACGCTCCACCGCTTCGACGAGATCGGCAATTTTATTGGCGTCATCCATTCCTCTCAACGCCAAACCCTGGGCTATGCTCAATGTCTGCCAGAGGGTTAAGATCGGCAATTAGCCATGACCATTAAAAACCAAAAATTGAAAATATAACGAAATTTACCTTCACTGTTATGGCCTCGAGGGTTTCGATCCCGAGGAAAGCTTCGATGTCAGTTCTATACCGAGCAACAACGCTCGGTATCAGGGTACGCCTCTTGTAATCCTCGAGCATGGAGCTCGTCGATGGCACAGGTTCGTCCTTAAAGACCTCAGGTGTACTCCTGGGAACCGACGACCTTTTCTCGACGGCTGAAAGTGGAGGTGGCGACACCTCTGGGGTCTGAGGTCGACGTGTTGATGTTTCCCCTGGACCCCTGATCACAACCATCGGGATCTGTTCTCAGGGCCTCTTCTTCCCCTTCTTCAAGCCCGACACTTAAGCATGAGGACCCTGGGCTTCCTCGCTGCAGCGGCATTAATGGCAATAGGGTCAAAAGTCATCTCGAGCTCTACAAAACACAAATGTAAATACACAAGTTAGTTTCCCGATGATAACGTCAGTCAGATAGTCAAAAAAGCTGCTCGAACACCCTACCCTCGAGGCCTTTCACGTTAGCAAGGTCGAGGATATCATCACCAAGGAGGTGATCCAACTTATAGGCTAGTGGCTCGAGGTCTTCCAACATCTACCTATCCCTTTCGAGCACCTCAAAATATGCTTGTCCCTCGTTGAACCGGGCAGTGTCCAGCACCACCCACCTCGGGCTAAACGGATGGTCAGGATCTTGCGGGAAAATAAAAAAGTACCTCGCCTTCCACCCTTTAAGAGAGCTCGGCATCTTCGGGATCCTAAACCTACCCAGAATAGACAAATATACGAAACAATTGAAACCTAGGAAGAACTTAAGCTCGAAGACCATTCTCAAAAGGTCGAGCCTCGGGATTATAGAAAGGGCCCAGCAAGCAATAAAGAAATATGTTATCATCCTCCACCCATTCGGTACGAGCTGCCGGGGCACATCTCATGCTCGACCATGAAGGGGTGGAGGGGCCATCTCATTCCCCCTTTCAAACTATCCTTAAAAACTACAATCTCTCCCTCCCGTGCACTTGACACCCTATCCTTGGGACCTGGGGTCCTAACATCGCACGAGGGCATCAGCCCATACTCCCTAGCAATTTTTATCACCTCGTGCTCCTTATATCGAGAGTTAAGATCGGGAATACCTATGAGTGGCCTACTACTCAAAGGTATAGCTACGGGAATAATAGATTGTACATCATCGAGGGTCGGGTCAGACCTCGAGAATCCACTAGACATTTTTGCAATTATAAAACAATATCTTAAATTATCTACAAGTCGCGAGGCCTTACCTTAAGACTAAAAACCGAATAGGTCTGAGGTACCTTGTGAGAATGAAAAGTGCCAAATGATGTGGGGGTAGAGAGATATTTATAAGGAACCAAAGAAGCTGAAAAGACACCCAATCTCCACCTCCATCCCCTGACACGTGGCGTATCGGATGAGAACACGTGTCATCATCCTGCACGTCCTAACACACTAGGGCTAGCGAGACACATGGCTGATCATGCCTTTTACAGGACTGATTGTGCCTATCCCTTAGGCTGATCAGACCTATTCCTTAGGCTGATCAGGCCTTTTACATGGCTGATCATGCTTATTCCTTAGGCTGATCATACCTTTTACATGGCTGATCATGCTTATTCCTTAGGCTTATCGTGTCTTTTACATGGCTGATCATGCCTATTCCTTAGGCTGATTAGGCTATTCCTTGGGCTGATCATGCTTTTTATATGGCTGATCATGTCTATTCCTTAGACTGATCAGGCCTATTCCTTAGGTTGATCATGCCTTTTACATGACTGTTCTTGCCTATTCCTTAGGTTGATCAGGCCTTTTACATGATTGATCACGCCTATTCCTTAGGATGATCATGCCTATTCCTTGGGCTGATCATGCCTTTTACATGACTGATCTTGCCTACTCCTTAGGCTGATCAGGCCTTTTACATGGCTGATCACGCCTATTCCTTAGGCTGATCATGCCACTCACAATGATGATCTCGCCTCTCCCCAATAAGACGTCGAGCTTCCTGCCAACTCCGAAGTGCATCACATCCCAGAGTTATTCTGGCACGGATGAACGGGGGCCAGTGATGTGGTTGGTTTCCAATCACCCAAAGCCCGACCAGTAACCTGTAACATTTTTCCAATTTGTAGATGAGTCCCATTTCCGGTCAAGCCCGAACACAATGCCCGAGGAGCTCCTTTGGGCTTTGGGTGCTATCGAGAGATGACCTCTTCGGGGTATGTCCTCGAGCTCGGTCATTATCATCGCCACGACTCTCGAGGCCAACCACCTTTCATGTTTCAAATCCCCTCCAACTCTAATGATGTCGTGGCCCCGTCCCGTTGCAATTATTTGCAAGTTCTAGGTCAACAAGGAGTCCTATCTTGGGCAACACTTCTCTTATGGTAAGATTATACTTATGGTAAGATTAGACTTATAACAACATTCCAAAACCCATCCCTATAATCACTCCGGAAAATAAGGGCATGAATCCTACCATAATCACTCCACCTACCACTATAAATACTTGGTTCCCATTCATTAATCAGGTACGTTTTTGCACACAATTTACAGCATATTTTCTCTATATTCCCTGTCTGACTTAAGCATCGGAGGGGCTTTGTTTCAGATATCGAAAGATCTTTTTCGTACTCCTTCTCAATCGTCAAGCTCGGACTTCAACATGTGCGATTTTTGGTAGCATCATTACCTTTTTAGTTACAATAAAAAATCAAATACTTTATATTTAAAATTTTAAAATCAACTAACTTTTCTTATTTATTTATTTCAATATAGATAAGAATTCTCATTTTTCATCTGCTTTAATCTTAAAATCTCAAAAAATTGATCAAATGTAAACAAGAAATTTTTTATTTTTTAGATCTATCATTTCGAATCGATAAGTATATATATATATATATATATATAATTACGTCTTCGTTAAATTAGTATACATTTTTAATCAATAAAACTTATTTCAACATAGATTAATATGTAAATATATTTTTTTCAAATAATCTATAATTTTTTCAAGTATTGAAAAAAAAAATCATATGCATATATATCCTGGTCGTAATAGCCAACCGTTAAATCTTTTTTTTTTTTTTAAATCCTTCTATCCAATGGTTGGATCAATTTTTTGATTATTTTTTTATAATTAAAAATTCTATTTAGTCGTGCAGATATAGTTGTAATCTCAATTTGTTACTTTGGTGATTTTGAATTGGATGAAAAAGATCGATGGTATGGAAATGGACAAGTGATATACGTGGTGATATTTCAATTTCCATAACATCGAATACATCATATGCGGAAATGTATCATGATTTACAAAACAAGATTTCAATTCAACGAGCATTCGTCTATTCAAATTCCACCTATGAAGGTTGCTTCTGATACTGAAGTGACTTATTTATTTAAATTGAACAAAATGCATACGACTCCTCTTTGCATAACTTTAGTGAGGAAGAATGTTGTTGAATGTGAATACGGAGATTCGAATGGAGAGGATCACATTGCCAATGATTTCTAGGACATAGTGGAGATAGTTCGTGATGATGATGTGGTTATTTACGAAACAGTTGTTCTTCATCGTGATCTTGTAGTTACACATAGAATTCTGTCGATAGTTCATGACAAAGAGAATAATAATGAATTTACAAATGAGGATTTGGTTGCTTTATTCCGTCAGAGACATGAATAGGGCGGGAGCGCAGGGGTTGGATCGAATGAACCGTTATCTAATTCTTCGCATGTGGTTCCTGATGATGAGGATTTTTATGTCGAGCAACTGTTTAAAACAAATAAATATTTACAGGAAGCTGCGTACTGAATTGCACTAAAATACAACTTTGAAGAAATCAAATAAGTCATTGTTGACGATTGTCTACGTCAACGACAATTGTCGTTGGCGTTTACGAGCGACAAAGATAGACACGAATAAGTTATTCGTAATTCGCTAGTATATACGGGAACATATTTGAGAAGTGTGAATTCGTCGAAATGATCACATGAAAGCCTAGCATGGTTTATTGGTCGACAAGTAATGTACAAATATGAGGACTCATGGACGATTTACAGACATTCGGACATCATCAACGACGTCTATTGAGAGTAAGAATTGGTCATGAGCTACCGAAGGCTTAGAAGGCCAAAGAATGCACGTTGGAGGATTTAATGGGCTCGTTCGAGGAGAGCTATGCTAAATTGGTCAAGTATTGCCATAATATAGGTACAACAAATCTTGTCTCAGCATTTTTTATTGAGATGGAGGGCGAGAATTGCTTTAAATTTTTCATCGGGCTCTTAAACCAATGTATTCAGGGATTTCGAAATGCCATGTGGCCTCTAATTTTAGTCGATGGTACAACACTGAATCTAGATATGAAGGCAAGTTAATTATTACTATGTGTCAAGATACCAACATCCAAATTTATCCTTTTGCATTCGGCTTTCGGCATAGTCGATAGCAAAAATGACCTGTCAATGCATTGGTTCTTCACAAAGGTAAGGGAAGTAATCGAGAATGTCGAAGACCGTGCCTTTTTAACTGATCAGGGACCATCTATAATAAATGGTATCGCTGAACTTTTTCCCAATACACATAATGGGTATTGCATGTACCATATACAATGAAGACTAAGTATCGCGGCAAATGCATCGTTTCATTATTCAGGAGAGCAGCCGAAACTTATAATGTTGAAGAATGTAATAAATTCATGGTGGAAATAGAAAGTAAATCATTCTAGACATGAGAGTATCTAATAAAATGGGAATTCAACATTGGGCTCGATCACATTTTTTAGGATGTCGATATAGCATGATGACATTCAAAAATGCGGAGTCTATAAATGCATCATTCAAAAAGAATCGAGAGTCACAAATCATCGCGATGATTGAGAACATTCATAACAAGCTACAACAATGATTTCATGACCGACATATGGAATCATAGAGTTGCATGAACGTGCTAGCCCTAGCTTAGGAGGATAAACTCTTCAAAACTATGGAGGTTGCAAGAAAGTTGAATGTGTCCCCCACGATGGCTACTGAAAATAAATAATAATGTATTAATTCGATACCGTGTAGCTAAAAACTAAGTTTTCAAATTAAAAAAATTATAAGCACTTACAATTTCGACTGCCTTGCCCTCATCATGTCTCCGACAATGGTTAGTTTGTTTTGCACAATCATTCTGCTTGTCTAGCCATCAAAGGAACGATCATAACTACCAACTCCAGGTGAAGCTCGACCTAACCCCATGTCTGACATGAATGATCGGATTCATACACATACATAGTGGAATCAGCAAAGAAGATCTCTGAGACAAAGTAGTGATGATTCGCGATCACTAGAATGTACATATCCGCACAACCTTTCCATGACTTTTCCCCGACACTAGACCGCATCCCTTTAACCCACTCAAGCATATATTTGAGCACCATGTACTCATTACCCAAAGTTGGACGGATTGATACTCAATGTACCTGAGCACTGCCACATCCTTTGTCATCGGAGCCATCTCCTCCCCTCGACGATCGCCACCCCTTCCGCCCTTCTACCGTCCCCATTGGGGCCACCTCCTCCCGCTCCACAGATAACAAAAATAATTATAATGCATCACCATTCGTCCACAATGGTGTGACCCCAATCCCCGTCACCCCGCCTATCACCCCCTCATCTGCCAGCTATATCACTTAGGAACGCTGCAAGCTCATCAAAAAGTTCTCCTATATGTCCTCATAGCACTGCAACATCATGGAATAAATTTGATACCTCGCTGCTCAACCCTAGTCGCAGCGCCTCTACCTCTTCTCGGAGCACACCCACCTCATCTCTCATCGTAACGCCCATACTTCCTTTCGAAGCATGCATACCTCCTCTCTTCCATCGTTGTAATGTGCCCCACCTCCTCTGCCATAAACCCATTCAGGTAGACATACACAGAGGCGGATGGAGGGGGCAACTCTACCCCAACCAAAAGCAAATTGTTTTGTAAAAATTGGTAGACTTAGCCCAAATTCTTGGTAAAAATAAAGAGAATAAAAATTTTAGCACAGTCCAAAAATTAATTTTAGCCTAACTAACTTTATTCCAACCCAAGCCCAATGTTCAATTATTCAAATTTAGTTTAGGGAAAATTACATCCACTACTCTAAAAAAATAGCAAATTAGATTTATACGTTTAAACAAAATAAAACCTCTAACAACCGTAATCTTTACGCCCTAAAACCCCCCCAAAAGCTCCAAAACCAACTAAGAAAAATATTAAACCTCCCTAATACCCATACTTCACTCACGCACTGAAGCAACGGTTTCACCCACACGGAGAGCAAGCCGATTCATGGCGGATGAGGAAGAAAAGATCTCTATCCATCGATCCATCCAACCCTGAACTCCGATCGATGGGTGCCTCTACCTATGTGTAGATTATGTATGTATATGGGTATGCGTACAGGTTTATTTATCTACTGGATTCTTTAATGTATTTCATGAAAAACATTTCTTTTGAGTATTTGTGATAAGTTTTAGCTACACTGTTACTAATTTAGTCAGTGCTAATTGGAATTTGTGCTCTTTCATTTGGGTTTTTATATTTTTTTACTAAAAAATGGGATAGAAATTTTACTTACTGATAAATTCTTATTTACTTCTTACTACAATGTAATTTCTAATTTAAATTAGCCCCTGATTGAGCCTTTTTTTGGATAATAAATTTTGTAATAGTGATCTTTTTGGTGAATGTGTGGTTAATGGTAGGAAAAAGATTTAAGTTTACACCAAAATTATTTTATTAGAGAATGTGCTTTGAAAGTGAGCTTTAAAAAATGCTGAGTTTTTTTTTTTTTTTTCTCAAAATAAGGCTCAAACGGGGCTTAGTAAACTCAATAAAAATATAGAATTTTGGTTTTAGAGTATATTACAGTAACATTTTCTCTCAGTTTTAGGGCAATGATTATTATGTATCTGTTTATTCTCATCGAGTGTCTATTTTGCAATATTTGCACAAAGTAGAATATGGCATGGCATACAGTTGAAATGAAGTATAAAAGGTTGAAAGGTAAAAGAATGGTGCAGTCCGTGATGATCAAAGAAGGATTATGCTTTCAAGGCTTCTGGATACTGGATACTTTTTTTCAGATTCGAGCAGCTAGAGTTTGTTCCTGTGCTCTTTGGATCATAGGAGTGTTGCCTATCTCTATTAGAAGCTGAGAGTGGCATTGCAACCATAAAGCATTGCCTTGGTCCTACCCTTTTTTCAATTTCGGAAGAAGCGAAGGTCACTAGCTCTACAAAGAAATCCCAGCAGGCAAACTCCATTACTGTTTTATCTAAAAGGCCAGCTATCCTTGCTGATGGGAGTATGCAACTCAAAGTGCTGCCTCTGAAACCACTTTCTCCCCTCAAACTGTAGTTCAGGGATAGTTATTGGGCTAGGATTACCCATCATTTATTCATATATTTCTTCAGAGTGAAGACATTGAATTAATAAAATTACTCTGTATTTCTTGTTTGATTTTGCTTCTTGTTTGAGATTACAAAGGTAATATGAAGTAATCAATGAATTCATAGTGATAAATGAAGATTTGCTCCAAAAACACCATTTCTGGTAGCTTGGTTGAGTTCGTTTTGGATTTGTCACTTTTTTCGATTTTTGTCACTTCTTTTTAATTTCTGTCACTTTTTTAAATTAATTCCAAATTTTTGATTTGTGTTGTCACTTTTTTTGTATTGTCACTTTTTTGAGTTTGCGTCACTTTTTAAATTTATGTCACTTTATTGAACTAATTCTAAATTTTGATTATTGTTTTGCCACATTTTTTAATGTTTGTCACTTTTTGTAATTTCTGTATGTTTTTTGAATATTTGTCATTTTTTTGTTTTTTTTTTTAATTCTATCACTTTTTAAAGTGTTTCACTTTTTCTATCATTTTTTTGATATTTTTTGTCACTTTTTGAGGGACAAACATCATTTTTTAATAAAAATAACATTGTGTCACTTTTTTAAAAGTAACACTGCTAGTCAATTTTATAAAAATGACATTGTGTCACTTTTTTGGTATTTGTCACTTTTTTTTTTATATTTGTCACTTTTTTGGTATTTGTCACTTTTTTTATATTTGTCATTTTTTTTTTGTATTTATTACTTTTTTAATTTGTCACTTTTTTTAGTTTGTATCACTCTTCGAGAGTGTTACTTTTTATGAATTTTGTCACTTTTTTGAGTTTGTCACATTTTTAAGTATTTGTCACTTTTTTGAGTTTGTGTCACTTTCTGAGTGTCTGTATCACTTTTTTTGAGTTTGTCACTTTTTTTGAAAAAGTAAAAAAGTGACAATTTTTGAGTTTGTGTCACTTTTTGAGTGTGTCTGTGTCACTTGTATTTGAGTTTGTCACTTTTTTTGAAAAAGTAAAAAAGTGACAATTTTCATAAAAAATTTTTTTATTTCATAGTATTTTTTACTTCCTAAAAACTTTTCACATGATTTTTCAAAACACTCCTAATTTTAAGGGTATTTTTGTAAGTACCCCTATAAACTATACTATTCGAAAGTAAGATTGTCTAGTTTTAATTTCACAAATGATAATACAGATTTATTAAGCTAATTAATAAATATTAATAATATCGTTATTTAATTCAGTCAATATTCTCTATTTCTCTCTCTATCCTTTCCATTCTCTCTGTAAGCCCCTGTTTGATTTACATTATTTTTCTCATTCTCATTCTTCTACTCATTTTCAACCACACATTCTCTAATAAAATAATATTTTCTATCACATCAATAACTTTTTCTTCTTTTTCAACCACATATTCCCCATCACATCACTTCAAAAAAATGCATTCTTCCATTTTAATATGTACCAAACACACTCTAAATAATACCCACCCAAATTTCAAGCCCTANATAGGTTCCAAGGCATTATAGCATTCAACCATACATTCTTTAATAAAATAATATTTTCTATCATATCAATAACTTTTTCTTCTTTTTCAACCACATATTCCCCATCACATCATTTCAAAAAAATGCATTCTTCCATTTTAATATGCACCAAACACACTCTAAATAATACCCACCCAAATTTCAAGCCCTAAAAATCCCAAATCACACAGTGCCATCATCTCCATTCTCTTCTCCGGCGCCGACCAACACCTTCCCTCATCTCCAGCGTCGTCAAGTCCTTCAATCACCGATGCTTCCCCGATCAATCTCGACGCGCATCAGTGCCATTACAAGGCGCACGGTAGAGCTGTGCAACTGTGCTCATCGGTGCCTCTCACAATACCGCAGTGCGCAATGCCGATGATGCCTCGCAGAGCACCACTGCACGTGGTACATTGCTACTACAAGACGCGCAAATATGGTGGTTGATGGGTGGTGGTGGTCGATCAAGTTTGAAGGGTAGAGAAATGAGAAGTGGAAAGTGTTTTGGAAGTGCAGCATATGGATTAAATAATGTTGGTGGTGGTGCGATGTTGGTGCAATTTTGGTGGTGGTGATAGTGTTGGTGGTGACGACCATTTATATGTTAACTGTGATCATGTCCAGGGACGGAGCCAGACACTTGCATTGTGGGGTCAAAAATCGATTTTTTTAAAAAACATATCATTAATAAAGATAAGTTAATACACTACTATCACTGTAGCTTATGTGTTTTTATACTCTGAAAACGTTGTATAATTACATCATTATTAATATGGTCGAATACATCGTTCTTGATATATGCAACAAAACTATCACTTAACCATTGATCTACCATTCGATTACGTAGTAGATTTTTGACAATCTTCATTGCAGAAAATACTCTCTCTACCGTAACA
>CAIGRO010259356.1:0-13035 GCA_903798355.1 Fraxinus baroniana
TTAAAAGCTAGGTTAAACTAATACTACAAATCTCAACACAATCAATTAGCTCATGTTATATATAAATAATAAAAAGGGGAATGTTTAATACCATACATTACAAATATGGAAAAATAATTAAGAGAATAAAAAGTTATAGAAAAAAATCCATTTTTGAAGCTTGGCTTTGACATCCCCAAATTTTCTCCAAATCTTTAGACGTATTCTTCTTGTACTCTTGATTTCCCCCGAAAATTAAAAGTAAATCAAAGAAGATGAAATGAGAAGGAAAGGAAAAGAGAACAGAAAAATAAGAAAAGAAAAAAATGGAGAAAAGCCCATATTCTTCTTCTTCTCTTTGTTCAACCTATCCTTTTTTGGAGAATGAGAACTCTTAAAACTAGAAAACTAAAACTAGCGTTTGAATCATGATATTTGGTCCTTAAATACTCCCAAAACCGAGCACAAACAAAAGCCAAATAATGCCCTCAAAATTTCTGATTTTCGACAAATTTCAACGTACAGGTGCGCGCGTGCGCACCATTCTGCACTTTTGGTGAAATCAAAATTTGCACAGGAGGTCCTCATGAATATTTACATAGTCCCTCAACTTTGATAAGTGACATTTTGGTCCTAAAATTTTGACTTTTCTTTCAATTTGCCGTCCATAAATTACATCCCAATGTCCTCCAACTTATTGCACTCCAAATCCCTTAACTATGATTTTGTACAATCTGATCCTCGAATTTTGACTTTTCTTTCAATTTTGTCCTCCATTGCATCCCAATGTCCTCCAACTTTTTATCTTGTACATTTTGATCCCCAACTTCACAATTTTTGTACACTTTTAGTCATTTTTCCTCATTTTGCCTTGTTCTCTTTTCTTTGGTGATTTTTGACCTACAAAAGCAAATGTTATACAATTGTAAGTAGAAATTCACTTATTTTAATCAGTAATTAGCAAGTCTAGGTATTAAATAAGTGTGTAAAAACACACTCATCAGGCCTCTCTGATGAATCCATTCTTGATAAACATCTATACCTCTTCCTTTAGGGCCTCATATCGCTCTGAATTTAAAGCCCTTCTTTTCTGTCTATGCAGGGCAACCTTGGGATCAATTTTCAAATAGTGGCAATTGACTCCGAGGTCAATACCCACCATATCTTCATGTCTCCAAGCAAAACATTCCCGATTCTCACGAAGGAATTTCTCGAGTCTTTCATTCGACGATAGGCCCCTTCCCACTTGTAGTAGCCTGGTGGAATCCAGCGAGTCCACTGGGAAGTTCTTCAGCTCTTCCATTGGGGTTGTTTGGGACTCAATTTTAATGATGCATGGGTCGATCTCGTTGAATGCAAGTGCTTCATTGGGAATGTCTACCATGTCCATGTCGCATGTTACCATGTTGACATCCCAAGGTTCATCCTTTCTGACAAAGTTTAGGTAGCATTCCCGAGCCCCTCTCTGGTAACCTTTTACTGTTTCTACCCCATGTTCAGTAGGGAATTTCATACACAAGTGGTGGATGGAGGTAACGACTCCCAGATCTTTTAGTGTAGCCTTCCTAACACTCCATGGTAAGCAGACTTACTATCAACTATCAAAAACTCCATAAAGTTTAAAATCGATTGGGGTGGCTCTCCCATTTCCACTGCGAGCATAATTTTACCTCTTAGTATTATACTATCTCCAGTGAACCCATATAAGGGGGTGGCGATGGGAGTCAACTCATGATCCAAAATCATTTTGTCGAACGTGGCTCCGAATAGAATGTTAATCGAGCTACTATTGTCTACCAACATCTGTTTTAGCCCATTTCGAGCTATCACAACCCTCACAACAAGAGCGTCGCAATGGGTCCACCTTCTGAATCTTCTTCAGTGAACATGATGGGAGGCAATTGATTTCTTCGAGAACTACCGTTCACTATATAACTTGTTAGTGAGGGCCTTTTGCCTCATTGGCATAGTTCCTTTGGGAGTTACTTGTTTCTCTACCAACGTAAGGGTCTCCACAGATTGTGTCAATTTCATGGATGAGGGGGTTCACCATTCGGGTTTGATGGCCTATTCACTATCGTTGTCTATCTCTTGCTCTATCATCTTCGTGCTCTTTCCTCCATCGGAGAGATACTTCCCGATGGCAGAGAGCGGCCTCTTCATGCCTAGGTGGGGGATCATATTGGGCGGGGGCCTATTTCTCCGCTGAGAATTATCTTGATTGTCATTTTGGGCACTCGATCCCCTTGGGTGTTAGGCCATGTCCCTGCAATCCGTCATGTTGTGACTATATGAGTGATGGTATGTGCAGTATTCGAGGGGGTTCGACCTACCTCGAGATCCCGAACCTCGTTCTCTATGGAGGATCTGCTGTGTAGGCTCAGGTGGTTGGGGGTTTGTTGCAGGAACATCCTTATAGGCCAATGTGGGGCATTGCGTTTAAAGTGACCGTGGCAAGTGCTTGGCCTGAACTAGGGGCAATCTCGTTGTCAGATCGTTTCCACTGGTGATCCATCAAATGAGAGGTGGGTCCCTACCACGTTGTCTCTGTTGGCCCTGTTTCTATGATCGATCAACTCTTTGTTGATAATTTCCCATCTCATCATTTTTAGCAGGGCATCGTAGGTAGCGGGATCCTGATTTGTACATATCTCCAAAATAGGGTATTCATATTCAAACCTCCTCTCAATTCTAAGAAGGCCTCACGGTCAGTGACTTGCACACTGTATGCCATCTCATTAGTGAAGCGGGACAAGAAACTCTTTAGAGTTTTCCCAGATTGTTGTCTTATGTCTTATAGACTCTAAATTGGGGCTTCTCCTTCCTTATTTACTGCTTATCTTTTTAAGAAAGTGCTTTTGAATTCCAGCCAACTTCTGATACTCCCAAATGGTAACCTACTGTACCAAATTTCAGCTACTCCACTTGGGGTTAAGTGGAAGGCTCTACATTTCAAGCTAGGATGGCGCTTTTCAGGCTAATGTGTGTTTTGTAACTATTCAAATGCTTTGCTGGGTCACCTCTCCCGTCATACTTGGCATCTTGGGCATCATACAATAGTTTGGCACCTAGGTATTTCTCAACTCTCGCGAAAAGAGTAGGTTCTCATCATCGTCATCTAAATTACATGATCATTGGGGTTTATTTGAGTCATAGTTTTCATCTGCCTCATACCTGGGTAGCGACGCGAATGGGCATGCTTGATTTAGCACCTCCTCATCCCTCCTTTGACGCTTGTGCCTAGGTGGGACAACATGGGGACATGCTCTTGCCTCTCCTCCGGTTGCCAAGTCTTAAGAGATGGGGATTGTGGCCTGTTTCGAGGCGCTGGAATTTCATAATGCTGCCTAAGGCTTGGTTCCGTCGGAGTAATTTGGTCGAACACACCGTTGGATCTTCGAGGCCTGTTATCTGGCGGGTATTCTGGGGAAAAGTTGTCTTCCATATTAAACGGGGCCTCAGTAGGTAGGCCAAAAGCATAGTTGGAAGAAATGCAAACTCCCACTTCCCTTTCAATGGGGCTAACTCCCTTAGCATGCCTAGGAGGACAGGCTCTTTGACTTTGTACCTCGTCCTATTGCTATTATTGTTCTTGGGATGCAAAAGAAGGGATCAGATGCCTTCATTGGCCTTGCATATGCCTTAACAGCTCCTACATTGTTAAGTTCTGGTTGGTAATGCTTCTCATGTTAGCTACCATAGTGGGCATTTCTCTGGTAAGTTGAGCCGCCATCCTTCTTCCACCTCGTCAGTGATGGTGGTGAGGTCGACGCCAACCTACTGGGGCGACTGTGGCAAGAACTTCGTCATCGCTCTCCCTCACACGCCTGGGAGGAGCATCACCATCCGAGCTCATTTTTTTCCAAGCCTTTGGGGGCTTCCTCTTGTTCTTTTTCAAGAACAAATCATCTTTCAAGGGGATACCCAAACTATTTTCTTACAAAGCCATTTTCCATGGGGTTACTCGCGGTTTTTGTTTCTTTTCCCAAGTAGGTGCCAATCTGTTGACCTTGAAATGAACTCAAAAGATGTCGGGCTCACTCGTGCATGCATGAGCTAGATCCAACACGTAACGACAGATCAACGATCAAGATTACTCAAAAAGAGGATGTGGGAAAAGCTCATGCATGCATGAGCCAGATCTAGTACGTAACGACAGATCAACAGTCAAGATGACTCAAAAAGGGGACATGGGAAAAGTTCAATGACACGAGAAGTTTCCATTCGGGTTCCGGTGAAATATCTGGATATGATTGGATAATAAGAACCGATCGCTATGAACTCACTTTGAAGTTGTTATGAATCAGTACGAGGGAGTAAAATGTATTGCTTTAAGTATTTAAAGTTGCATAAGTATTTAGTTTTTACATAGCAAATGTATTTATAGTGTTACAAATAAAATGGTGACTTTTAGATGAAATTACACGTGGCCTCATCTCTTTGGTCGATGCATCAAATCCTAGCTATCCTATTGATTCTCCTAGCTTCATTAAGCATTTAATGCCCTTACACCTTATTGACAAGACAAGACACGAATACACTTTTTATAAGGGCCGAATCAATCATTCGACTAAGATTTTCATAATAAATTCAACATGGGCCATCATTAGTTGGTGGAGCCTCGAACCTATACCGCTTCGACATATCCACTTCGGATTACTGAGCCTTTGGAAAATTTCCCCAGGGCCTCATCTTCTATGGCTGACAGTTCGGTAGGAGTGGGTCCACGACTTAACTAGTTTGGCCACGTAGCAGTGCCAATAGCAAGTCATAACATAAAATGTTGGTTAGCTGTGGACATTAGGCTCCCATCTTCTTTCCAAAATAAAGTAATTATACAAACTCAAGAAATCAATCACTCACATACCATAAACACCACCCAATTCTATAAAAAAGGACCACAATGCAAGACTAAAAAGACTACCGAATTTACATGGAATCACATACATTCTTTCTGTCTTTGACTTGATCGTCATTTGTTAGGATTTCTCCTATGTTATTTTTTTTGGCGAACATTGAGAACAAGAATAATTTCATTCAAATATTGTTCAAGAAGTTAAAAAGAAACCTTGAGTTCAATATTCGAGACTCAAATTTTCTAATAAAATCACGTGGAAGATCAACTTCTTGTGTCAATTAACTACCAACTCTTGAACACTACCTATATTCCTATGAAAAATGTCACTTGTATACTCTTTTGTTGACATTAAAAATGTTAGTAAGTGTTGTTTGGGTGAAAATAATTGTCAAAAATTTAAACTGTTAATGATGTGTTGCCACACAAAATATGAAAAATGATCCCAATCTCTTGATACACCATTATTATGGATATGTTGATACACCATTATTATGGATGTGACAACTTAAATTGCCTTCTGAATGTACTAATTGATAATGTCAATTGTCACCTTTATTTTAATTTCTTGGAATTATTCCAACAAGCACAAGCCATGTATGAAAATAGTACAATAATTATACAAGTTGCATGAAGAAGTCCTTTCTTGGACCCTCAAATATACACACATCAATTACATAATTACATCTTATTATAGTTGTGTTATATCATTATTATTCAGTATCCCCATGCAAATTAATTAAGCATGGCATGTTTGGCTCAACTCAAAAGTACTGGCTAGATCACGACTGAGTCAATTTGACATATTATAATATGCGTTGTCATTCTTCTCAACATGGTTGGTATATTTTTTTTTCTAAGAAAAAATTGATTTTAAGCTTAGTCATTGCACTCTAGTTCATAACTCAGGTACATACGAGGATCGAAACAATCCAAGTAAACATATTAGTTCGAGTATAGTTTGAGCTGTCTTTGAAATTGAACTAGACCAGCCACAACCCCTAGTATAGGGGAATATCCCACCTAACTCATAATTTCTTAGTGTCCGTTTGTACCACATTTTCACACCAAGAATACATTTTTCTTTCACATCAAGTGGGACCCGCGTCTGAAATGTGTGAGACTAAAGGAAAGAAATATGCTCTTCAATTACCAAAATGCCCATTCTTGTCTATATATTTCATGTGAATGTGCAAGAAAAACATATGGAGTACAGCTGCCAACCTGCCATATTCGTACAAATAGGTTGGAATTGGTCAAAGCATAAGTTTAATCCCATTTCTTCATTTTTTTCATCCAATAATTCCAAGTATTCGTGTGTTTGTCTATGACGGAAAAAATTGCTGACATTACGAATAGCAATATTTTTTTTCTTCTAAAAATGCACCGCCCCAAATTTTTTATTTATAATATTATTTTTTCGACTACAACTTCACCTTACATGCATATTCATTTGCTAGAATACAAACGAATGTATCGTCAATGTTGTTGTACCGTGTAGTCGCGCAATCTATCCCAATCATTGCGTTGCATTTCGTGTGCATACATTTCGGCTTGCATTTCGTCTTCCGCATCAGGTAGATCAACTTCGACCTCACACTCATCTGTCTCTACTCTTGTAAATGCCTCGTCTATAACTCCTGAACGACGTAAAAAGTTGTGAATACCCATCGTTGCAATGACAACTGCAACTTGTATGTTAAACGAATAGTTGGCATACAGTCAAGAATTTCCATCTTTGCTTCCAAACTCCAAAGGTACATTCAATTACGTTCCTGTACGAAGAGTGTTTGTAGTTAAATCGCTCTCGAGCATTCCGGAACCTTCGACAACGTCCCATTCNATATCAGATCCCTTATATGGTGCCACATATCTCGGTCTATGAGCGAAACCTGAGTCAACCAAATAATATTTGCCCGAGGCGGTACCGAAAAGTGAATATCCGGATCGTATATAGCACGTGCAAGAAGTCGAGCTTCGTGCATATTCCCAGTATGCCTGGCTAGTACGAGCGTGAAACATAAATTGAAAATCGCAAGTGGCCAACACATTTTGAGTCAGTACCCCTTTACGATCTATGAAATTAACTTGCTCGTGCCTCGGTAACACCGCTTTGACGTGTGTTCCATCAATATCACCAATACAATCGTGAAATAAAGGATTTTTTTCTAGGTCAGGACGGTGTGGTAAATCTCCATTGTTATACCCTTGATTGGGTTTCATAAGACATGCTGATAAGGCAACGATAGTAATTAATACTTCTTTGAAGTAACGACATCCCGTTTTCAAGGAGTGATTAAATATCGTTATCACCTGACGATAACCATTTCCATGTGCTAATATGACAAGAACATACCGAATTTTTCATAAATATCCACCTGCTGACTGCTGCATAAGCCATACTCATCACGAAGGATATGTGCAAAATGTCACAAAACTGGCGGGTACACTTGAAATTCTTGATAGCATATTTGAGGGTTTTCCTCCATTGCTTCCTTCATGAACATGTGCCCATTTCTCGCAAAAGGAAATCGTCTAATTTGACGTCGCTATTTGTGATAATTATCTGTTGCGCCATCGTATGCGCCCTGGTAGTACGAAACCCAAATCGAGACATCGTTTGCCATTCGTCTAAAGAATTCATCCTCCTCTTCTATTTCTTCTTCCTCATCCGATCCCACTAGGATGACACAACTGAAGTTTAGCTCTTCCATTTCTACACTTATTTGGAAAATTAAATGAAGAAAATGGTATGTCCCAAGTAGACCTAAGCGTAGCAGTAAGGTAAAAGAAGGGTGTAATTGTGAGTGTTTTTATGGTAAGCCATTCAAATAAACCTCCTCATTTATAAAATATGGACATGTGCTATAAGATATGTTATTTCAACCACACGTGAATGTACCTTGTACTAATTTGGCCAAAAAAAAATAACAAAAGATATGATACTTGCTTAATTATCTACGTTTACCTATTGTTGTTGAAATGCACCGTGCACATTCAAGAAAGCAATTAGAAAAAAAAAACTTGGAAACAAAAACACATCAAAGGAGTCTAAAGTACATAAACAAAGCAAAAAAAGAAAAAAAAGAAATAGTAGTGAAGTACATGGGTTTGTGCGTGGGAATAGGAAAGTGTCACATGTGAAAGTAGTAAAATGGTACACATAACGCACTTATTTTTTCCGTTCATTAAATTGCAATTTGATCCAATCAAGTTTCTAATTCACGTCCCTTATCACCATAAGCATATCCCGCACAGAAGCGTGCATGCAAACCAAAACAATGGCGTTCCCCGCTGCAGTCGTCCTGAGTCAAGCAGCTCTTCGATGCAAGCTGCGCTAGCGTACTCTATCTGCACCGTAGGGTATTAAGCTTTGCAGCAACAACCTCGATGACACTAGTGGCATGCTCAACGGAGGACAACTTACGAGCAGAAATTTTCTTCTTCTTTCCTTTTTCGGCAATGCCGGACGACTTTCTCTTGCCACCGCTACGGCCAGCACAAGTGTTTTTGCCTGAGTTGCACATCCTATCGTGTGCCTCATCACTGGAAGAAGATCCCTCCCCATCTAGAGGGATTGCGTCCCTACTATCGTCATATGCGATGTCCTCTGCCAATGCTAGACATGTGCGCCACAGTTTTGTCGTTGTCATCGCGTACTTGTCGCTTTTGTAGCTGTCTCCAAAAAGCTGCTAGTGTTGAATGTAGATCTCGCTGACATTTTTATCCTTAAACTCCTTGTATTCTCTGTTCTCCTATAAGGACGGTGTGAATAAATGAAAGCCGGGACAAAAAAGTAATAATCTCTAATTACCAAAGTGAATAACCAATACGCATGTATAAATGTGCTAATATGAATATCAGTTAACGGAACGAACCTTGATTTTTCGTGTCCACCATTCGTCTGATGCAAGGATGTGCCCTATGGATTGGTTGTATTCAACACCCGTGCATGACAGAAGCTCGGATAGTCGTTTGTGCTCTTGACGTATGGCATCTCAATGGTTATGAAGCTAGTGAAACACTTACCGTGTCGATGACCTTCGGCAATAGCGATCTCACATGTAGCAATAAATATTCTACTTTCGGTAGGTTTCCATTTCGCATACTTTTTCGAGCAGGAGCCGTGAGAATTGGAGGACCCAGGACCGCCCAAGCTAGTTATCTGCTAGAATTAAAGTACAAGTGTTGGAGGTTGGTAAAGTTGTGAAAACTATCTAGCACTATGAAATGTATTACCTCGTTTAGGTTTCTAGACATGATGTCGTGTACAATACGTTCTGCCCTATAACAAAATCGGAAAGTAGTATACGTGAAACACCATTGTTAGATTGATCTCAGCTAAATGTCACAAGTGTAAAGTGTTTTTTCACAGCAACATATCAAATTAATTACAAGCTACTTGTCCTCTCGAGAAAACAAAATTCAATCGTAATCGTAACTGCTCATTATTAACCATCACCGTAGTTGAAGAAGAGGCTAGTAAATCTTTTTAAATTACAAAGATCGAAGCGGCCTTTTGGAAAAAATTGAAGATCGAAGTTCACGTCTAAAAAATCTCCAGAATTTACAAGCACTGAGAGTCCGGGTAACATGAAAACCACTTAGCCTAAATCGTATTAGGATGAAACATCTTAGCTAAATTATAAGAACTGCTAATGGGAAGCGTCCTACTAATTTTGTTTTACGCAAATTTCAATTGAAACACAGCAAGGTCTAAAGAAATTTACAACAATACAAACTATGCAGGAAGGGGTTTCGCTGTTGAAGCATTTGATAATATCTTAATAATCAAGTTGTGATCATCCTAATGAACAAAATTTCCATCAATAACACCAATTCATGAATAGAAACAAAACTCATGAAAAAGAAACGAAGAACAAATCGACAAAATGGCACGGAATAATGTTGTATTTGTTCATCTAAATAGGTGTCTTATCTTCAATTCTTAATTGTCGAATAATATAATAAATGTCTTCATATGGTTAGGATCCCAGCACTCTCAGCAGATATTTGTTGTCCAGTGTATTGCAATCAAATTGGAAAATAGAGAAAGATTAACTAACTATTAGAATTAAAAAGCAATCAGCAACAAGAAAAAGAGTCAAAGTTGACTCTTACTTGCGGACAAGGTGGAAGGCGAAGCAGGTATGGCGTTCCTCGTGCGATCTGCAGATGTTGACCGGTTCAGCAGCAGAGTTTCACGGAACAAGATGATTCTGGTGGCGGGAGAGTGGCGTCTATAGGGAGATGCGAAATCCGGTTTGAGGTGGGCAAGAGTGTAGGCGGATTATTTCAGAATACACACATGGCCCTCATCACGTTGTTAATAAATTACCACGTCTTCAATTGCTCATTAAATTTGAAGTTTGATGAAAATAATTTAAAATTCTACAAAAATACAAAAATATATTAAAATTAAATTTAACTATTAAGTAATTGAGGGTGTGTTTGAGCCACATCATTTTGGAAGAATGTATTCTGAAATAGTAGATTGATGGAGAATGTGTAGTTGAAAAAAAAAGGAAAAAATATTGATGTGATGGAAAATATTATTTTATTGAAAAATGTGTGGTTGAAAATTAGTAGAATAACGAGAATGAAAATTTTAATGTGTACCAAATAGGGGTTGAGTAATAATTTCTTTTGGGATCGACAATGTGAGCTCATTTATCTACTTTATTACTTTTACATAATTTATGCATTTGCAGTAGGAACAATATGTTCACATCATTTTTATAAGTTAAAATGGCCAAAACTGGACCTTTTAAATTTCAACCAAGGTGTACACAAGTTCAATAAGCATTGAGACAATTAACTACGCCATAATACTAGATTGTTTTCCCCGAGAAAAGCATGAGCATGCCAACGGCAGTAGGGATTGGCGCGCAGGGGCAGTTAAAATGATTTTGCGTGCAAAACAACGGAGTGTTCTGTGACAGCCATGAAATATCGCAGAGAATGGTCCTTTCCCAATTCTCCTCCATTTTCGCTCCCGTTTTAACCCCCCTCTAAAATACCCGTCATTCCCTTTTCATATTCGCAATTCTTCAAATTTTTCTTTCGGATAGGTGTGATCGTGTTTTACAAAATTGGATTTTTTGTTGTACAAAATGGGATTTCCTGATCGTGTTGTCCAAAATTGGATTTTGTAGGGAAAGCATAAATGGGATCAATTGAACAAATTCCATAGGTGTGAGATTTAAATCAGATGCAACAAGGAAAGATGTACTTTGCCAGCCTCGATGATTCGCCTATGTTTCGGCAACAGGTGATATTTTGTATGGATCATTGAATATGGAGATTAACATCTATTTTTAGATTTATAACATGAAAATGTTGGGTACATTTTTAGTTGTTCTGCTGATGATCTTTTGTAGGACTATGATCTTTTTACTTGAGCAGGAAAATTTAGAGGAAAAAAGGGGGACAAGATAAGCTTGTCAAGATTTAGCCTAAGTAGTACTGACAAAGAAAATATAGAAAAATAGTTGATAATGAGCAATAAAGTTTGATGTTATACTTGTAAGGAGTGGTATGAAACATGTTATGGCCTATGAGTGATTGAAAGGGTGAAGAAGCTTTTGCCAGTATATGAATACTGTGAGCAGATAGAACGGATGGTAGGAACATATGGAAATCATTTAATCATTATTTTGTGTGAAAATTTAGTGTACCGCATTGGAGGTATCAAATATACTTTTGGCAAGCAGATTTATTATCTTTTGAAAATTCTACTGTTATTTTTATTTCATTCGGCCTTTAGCAATATTAGGCCAATTTGAGAAAACTTTATGGAAAACCCTATTCAATAATTATTTAACTTAATTGGAAAAAAGATAAAAGAGCTCCCTTGTATCATATGATCCGAGCATATGAATGCACGCCAGTGGGAAGTATAATGAGGCAGCTTCGGTTAAGCCTAAGGAAAAAAGTAAAAGTACTTACAACTTAAATGTAACTTAAGAGGCCGGGACATCCACGGTTATCAAAAAAAAAACTTAAATGTAACTTAAGCAATTTTTGTTTCTAACATGTTTTCTTGAAAAACTAAAACTCTTAGTTCTAACTCACTTTTGGAAATGCAAGGCCGTTTACTTTTTTCTTAGGTCAGCCAAACCTGCTCTATGTTTCCATTTCTGTCCGAACAATGAGACATATATACATGAGCATGACAATATTTATATGTCACGAGTCTCCAGACGTGATAATGTCTTGAGGCGTGCGTGATAAAAATGCAGTGCTGTGATTTCTTAGTTACACTCAATTGCATTTTATGAGCTACATTGTCAACGAAGAGAGCCATTAAATATATTTATTACATAATATATATTGTTGTCTGCATCTTTTCATGGTCATTTATTATATCTGAATTTGACATCTCCAAAACATTTAAATTTTTTTCTCAAGTATTGGACATATCTTATTTGGCAAAGCAGCTTCAGTGTTTGGAAGAAAGTGCTGAGACATTAAGAGATAGAAGTCTGAAGTTCCATAAAGGATGTCGAAAGTACACGTAAGTCCGAATCTGTATACTTTTCTCATTGGATTGCTTATACATAGTATTGTTCCATTATTATTCTTCTTTAGTCATGACTCAAAATTAGATATTAAAGTTTTAGTTTAAAATTCTTAAAAGCATCAATTCTTGGTTTATATGTGCACGAGTGTCTGTATTGCACTATGATCTTTTATGGTCATGAGAACTTTTATACTTGGCGCTGAGTACTCTACAAATAATTGAATTATGGACCATTTGTTTAAGTAACGAGGACCTCTAATGCATGCATAATCATATATTTTTTAGTAGTCATGTAATCATAATGATTAAGCTGTTAACAGAGAATTTGATCACCTTTTGACCTCGAAGATTGATAACCGAGTGAAGGACTACCAGATTTTAGATATGTCTTGAATTTTGTTATAAAGAAGTGTGTGTTTAATACTTGCGAGTGATTTATAGTACAAGCTTCTTGCATATAAACATGCACATGTCTTGTGATTGTGTTTATTTAGGCATGCATTTATGTACTTATGGACATATATATGTGTTAAAGGGTATTTAAGTCTTTTATGTAATACCCAGGGTTTCCTAAGTTCTTATTATAAATAGTGAGAGGCTAACACAACATGTGATTAAGCCTTCTTATTCTTTTACTTTAACATGGTATCAGAGCAAGGTTATGGGAGATTAATTCCAT
>CAIGRO010259380.1:0-14680 GCA_903798355.1 Fraxinus baroniana
AGCGTTAAACACATAAATGGACATATTGTGTTTTGTATCGACAAACTGATGGTCTTTTTGATCAGTCAATCTAACTTGCCTATTTTGGTACTCAAAATCGTCGTTTTCAATCATCTTTTAGTTTAAAAAAAATTTCGCCCTCCACCCCCCGTATCCCCCCAACTAAAAATCCTAGCTACGTCCCTGCCCACACCATACCAAACGAAATTGGACCTCCACAATCCCTTTCGTGCAACCCGGATGATTTTCAACAATTCTTTGCTCTTATTTGTTGCAAATCTTTAACCAACTTAGATTATAAATCATAAATAGCTCAAGCAACAGAACTAGTTAGTTGTATTTCTCGAAAGGTGACACCAACTGAAGAAGGCGATAATAACAATAATGTCTGATCTGTAATTCTCGGGACCTTGTGCAAACTTTATAAATTGGGTCCCTCAATCATAGTATGCATCAAAATTTTGCATCCATGAGAGTTTTTACAAACTAATTGCTTACTGAAAACTCAACAATAAAAAGATGAACAAAAAGTATTATTCAAAATATTATTTTACAATCAAATAATAAAGTCGAAAATGTTCCGAACAATCAATTCAATATTGTTCGCCTTGCGAATTTAGAGGCAAACAATTCAATCAAGAAAAGTATTTCTACAAATGCAACTGTAATCGATATGGTCACCAAAATGTTATAAGCAATATAAGCGTTCGAAAAACAATTATCCATTGTCTTTAAATATTGTAGCCCAACAATCGCTCTCATTATGTTCCAAATATTGCTCAAAATTCATATAAGCCTTCAACAAACTACCAATAATCCAATGTTGTAAACTCTCAAAATTATACAAAAACTTAAAAGGTCTCTTCATATCAGTTAAATTGTTCAAATCGAGTTTGACCGTGAAGATCAATTATAAAGACTCGACTCTAAAAAATTCTTCAACTCATTGCTTTACCTCATCATTGCCATTTTCATCAAACTGCTTCTTTCTTCGAATTATATTTTTTTGCCGAAATACAGCTATAATTACCATTTCACTTGCCATTTGTTTCACTTCATCAATGGTAATATCAAACCCACTATTTCTATATTCTTTGAGAAACAAAAGAAGTCCTAACGCGTTAATAGCATGATCGATATCCATGTTTTTAGCTTGAAGAAATTTACTCGAAGTATTGACCGCACGCAACATGTCCCAGATTATCACGACAAGAAAGAACTCAAATTATCATGTTCATATGTTAGTAAGGGCTTGACTTCACTCTTTATTTTAGGATATTAACTAATGTCTACCAAGTCAAGTAAAGCTCTCGTATTTGGTTTTTCATTATGTTTCTAGTTGTTTTATTTTTATTGTTTTTAATTTCCATGTTTACATGTAATTTTGATTTAATTATCGGACAACAAATGTCGAAAATATATGACTTTAATATGTCGAGATTAGCATTAATAGTTTATTATTGTGGTTGACCTTTGAATCGTAAACGAAGAATTTGTAGGGGATGAAGTGTATTTTATTGGATGTAGTATATAGTCTCTAGTTTAATGGATGAAATTGCGAGTTTCCAACGGTCAAAGATCCAATTTTGCAAAAGTTTGATCAGGTCAAATCTCAAGTTTGCCATGCCAAAAAATTGATGCAGGAAAAATATCGAGTTCGCACGGCAGCTTAACTTCAAACACGCTTAACTTCAAGATTGATACTAAGAACTCCGTGAGATTTCCACGTTTTCACTACTTCTCTAATTGTTCTACCATTTGCTCAAAAAAAAAAAAGTTCATTTATGCGACAAAATTGCTTATTTAAACTTTTGCCGTCTCTCCATTTAGACTCAAAAAGTTAATTTTTTCTTAAATTCAGAATTGGCGTTTCATAATAGATATAATAATGAAAACACAAATTCAAAGAACATAAAAAGTTCAAAATAATTACAAAAAAAATATGAACATATGTCAAAAAAGGTCCTCACGGTCTTGAGCCTTCTCACGAGTCACAACCGAAAACAGGTACAAAAGTGGAAATCATAGATTAACGCAAATGTTGCACCGATCAAAGAAATTGCCCAAGATTGAGTTCAAAAATTTATCTTAAAACACAGAACAATTTGGCTCTACACAACTCTAATTTTAAACAGCACGCACGCCCCAAACAAAATTACAGCAAACATCTTAACAATTATAGTAGAACCACGACGTCTACCAAAATCTTTCAACATACACTACTTAATTTCATATTTCTAGAAGAAAAAAATCCTCAAAATGTCACATCACAAAGTTCGTCAAAAAGGTATTTTCAAAGAGCGAATATATCAAGTTCGTGGGGCATGAAATCTTCACTTGGCCGATAGTATTTGTCCGGCGAGTACAAGCTCAAATTTGTCACTTGGCTAGTATAAAGGCAAGCAAACCTCTCCACCTTCAAAATGTAAAATAAAAATCACATATCGTAACATTTAATACAACCCTCAAACTCGTGAGGTGATTCTGTTGAATGGAAAAGTTACATGAATCTTTGATCTTACCTGATGGGCAAAGCGAGAATTCTGATAGCCCGTCTTCATCAATTGTCCCCAGACCTTATGGAACTGAATATATTCAATCAAAAGCATAACATTAAGATTCTTGCAGTGATTACTTTAACACTTATTGCATGTTTGGTACGATGTATTGGACAATGATAAAGAATAAATAGAACTGACTAACTTCTATTTATTCCTTAGTACTTAAATACTCTACAATTTAACTTGCCAAGCATGCCATTACATACTAAAGCTATATAATTAATTAAATGTCAAAAGTTAACTACTGTATATGAAAATATTATTCTTGTGCTTTAATGTTCAAGGAAGAATTTTGCCATTTCATACCTTTTGATGACAATCTAGCTGAGCTTGTTGACGAGTAAATTGCACTTGCTCTCTACGAGACTGCAAGGTTTATCATCAAAACATGCCTAAAAACTAACACTTCTGATTGACGAAAATTATATTTCAAGAATCTAAAGCTTATAAAATGAACCAAGTAAAGCAAGCGTCTATTTATATCATCTTCAAGCTATTACAACGTACTAGACTACAAAGCACAATTTAACAAATAAAGGGAGAGTACAATTAAGAAGTTAACATTACAAGAAATGGAAAACACATCACATCAAGCTACAGTTTTTTGAATTGGCTTGTTTTTTATGAAGCAAAGTTCTTGCTAATAACTTTGTTGTCGCATATATGTAAACGTATTAGAATTTTAAACAAGGGAATTGTTGATCCCTCATATCACCTATGTTTGGGAAGAATTTATAAACAGTTAAATTTATTGATAGATAAAAATGAGTGGTGAATAAGTGGAAAGTAATTGTAGATCCATGGGAATGTGTTTTTGAAAATGAAATTTGACCATTTATAATTTTGCCAAACAGAGGCATAATCAATTCACTGGAAATCTTAAATCATCACTTTCAAAATAATTTATTATCTTAAATTATCATGCTCAATAAATTACACCAACCTGCAGTTTGTCAAGCTCAGCAATTAGCTCTTCCTTGTTCTCAACATTCACACCATCAAAGCTGAGCAAGGATTTCGTGATAAGAAACACATTTACGCAATTTTAACCACTTCTACAAACTTTATCTTTTTCAGCTAAAATGCTCTAAAAATTGGTAAAATCCAGCAGAGATGGTAACTTTCTACAACTTCTTTCATTCTCTTCTAGTTGAATAATGAATACTACGTCCGCACATGAAATTGCCGCAGAGGAATTGAAATCCTTTGATAGTTTGTATTTCCATAATAGCTACGAGTCTACGACAAGTGAGAAAATATCCTCATCTGAAATAGAATGCTGTACAGTAAAAACAGGAAGATTACCTAAGAAACCACTTCAGATGATGTATGTTGTCTTCAATTTGATCACATTGATTTCTCAATAATTGAAGTTGCTGCACATAATCAATTATGAACTTTCACTTTTGACAGTAAAGCTACCAAATCTTGAACAGTAAAATAGGAACATTGTTTACAAATGAAATGGCCTTAACTATTCTAGAATGATAAGCATTCTCTACAAACTGAGAAAGAATTTCACAACCCTAGAGCAGAAACTATAAATAGGTGGAAAACAAAAGTGCAGCCACTACCACCATCGCCTCCGCCGCACCACCGCCTTCATGAAGTCTTCCACAACCTGCAACCCCATGTCTCCAGCTTCCTCCAAAAACCCCAAAATCACTTCTTCAACCGTAGTGGAAGAAAGAGTCTTGCTATATCTGATAAGGAAATCGGAGATCGAGTAGGACGCCTGTTTATGTTATCAAAGTTTCTTGTGAAGAATCTGTTCAAATGGGTTTCACCCATAGATAAAAGAAAATCAATACTACGGTATTTCTTTAATAGAGCAGATGCTATGGCTTTTGCGGAATATATCATGACTTCAATCCCCTTAAGGGAAAACTTCATAGTTTCTAAAGCACTTGACGACATTTGGATTATCATGTAGAAGACAGGCCAGTTAGGTTGATACAAGAGACATGAATTGAAAAGTGCATTACATGTTAAAAAGAAGGTTGGTCACCCTGATGAAACCTTTTTTGGTATTCCAGTTTTCGAGTCAAGAAATTTGTGTAAATGCGACCATTATTTGTGTCTCACAAACGAAGGGTGCCTAAATCAGAGACGTTCGATTTTCTTCAAAAAGGGGATCTAGAAAAGTCCCTTGCAAAGGCAAGAGTTGCAAGTCAGGATGGAGAGTCAAAACTTAATGATAAAGAGGCAAATATAGAGGTTGCTGCTCTCGAGAATATAACACGATCAATGAAGGATAATTTAACGTGACCATAGAACAATGTTTTTTTCGTGTATCCTAGTGAAGATATTCGAACTGGTCCATCAACCCATGTGGAGGGGAGTATGAGGATATATCACTAACCGTGTAATATTCAATCCCCGACCTAATAAATTAATAATCCAATTAGGAATTTCTTTTTTCAATTATTTTACTTCATTAAATAGGAAACTTTTTCATGACTTGACTTTGATTTAATTAATTGTTCATATATTTTTCTTCATTTAAAAATTAAAAATAAATAAAAATAAAACTATTCTAGAATAATATAAATATTTAAGATCATTTACTGTAATAGAATAGAAAATAATTCAAAAAGGGAAACTACATCTATACCTTTCGGGTATCCCTTAATTCCCAGAGAAGTTCAACCTCCCTCTCAAGCTCAGGAATGACAAGCATAGTTCTCCAACCTACCAAAAACATGATATAATCTTGAACCATACTTCAAAAGTATATAAAATATTTTAGAATATGCAAATTATGAGAAGAAAGATATGCATATGATGTGATTCTAACATAGGACACTACTGCACGTCAAGCAATTTCTCAATTTTCATTATTTTAATAATTCCTAGATAAATATAACTACCAGGTACCATTAAGAATAAATTTCTGCCAAAAGAAAACAGTCAAAAGCACAGTCCTGAAAATGATAATTGCCACTTTATATCGTGGACTTAAAAGTCCTGCTCTTGATTCATAGTACTTCAAGAAAATTCCCTTTATGCCTGATGGATCTTTTATAAAACTGGAACACATTTAGCTTAATAATAAATCTCATTCAGCCACCATATAGATCTCACAGAAACTACCTTTATTTGAGAAAAATATTGAGTTCATTTCTCATTTTAGCTCATGTTTGGTATATATTAAAATTTCAATTCTTATTCTTCTACTCATTTTCAACCACACATTCTCCAATAAAATAATATTTTTTATCACATCAATAACTTTTCCTTCTTTTTCAACCACACATTCTCCATTCATTTACTATTCCAAATGCATTCTTCCAAAATAATGTGGCTCAACACACCCTTATTCTAAAATTGCTTTCTTTCTGTAAACATTCAATACCATATAAGCAAATATCTATGCCTATTGTTGTGTATCAGTCAGAATGGAGAGGGAGAGACAGACAGACAGACATACCTAAAACTTTTTTGCTCCATAATATATCTCCATAGATGTGATCCCCAACATAGAGTACCTAACATTATATATGTAAATAAGAATTGTGGGAAGAAAACTACAAGATGCCTATTCAAGCAAATGTATGTCAAGATAGAAAGGTTTCGAGCGGATGAAAACATATACACCCAAGAGCACATGAAACATCAACTTATTACTCCTATCGAAATACTTAAAGTCACATTTAGGATAACCAACTTTTTTATGAGTAGTCTTGATGATGATTTCCAAACTTTATAAATTTTCCCTTCTGGGAATGAGAAGAGACTGTGATTCTGTTGCCTAATCGTCTATTTCTGATGGAAATTGGCTTTTAGATGAGGATATACCTAAATAATTACAAAAGAATTGGTCTAATTTTCTAAACTACTCTTATGTCCTGATATGTTAAAAGTAATAGACAAGGTCTATTCTGATTATAACAAAAAACAGAGAAACCAATTGAAAAATAAATAAAACAACAGAAAGAAAAGACATTCTAAATGAAGGACCAAGACATAACCTGGGAGCTTGACTCTATTGATAGCAGTTTATGCAGGTGGCCAACATTCCCCCCCTGAAAACAGTGTTTCAGAAAAAATCGATGTAACAATAATCCAAGTCAGGAGATGAATTAAACTGAAGCACATACTGGAATTTTCTTCAATCTAATGTTACAATTTATAGAGATTGTAGAATGTACATATACCTGGAAAACTTTGAAATTCTTGTTTGGACTAGTCAATGGCAACCTTAAAGAAGTATCTACCTGGTTGATCAACAATAAAACAAAAGTCAACCCGGCATGCAAAAGAGCATGAAAGGAAGTCCTGCTTTGGAAATCATGAAGATCTAAACTACCTGAGGCATAGGAGTGCCATTATCGGTATTAAGAAGCATACCAGACTCAGGGTCAACCTCAAAGAGATTAGCACGATTTTCATCATGGAAAAAACTTGGCTTAGCACTGCAAAAAAATAATTAATATCATACAATTATCAGAGGAATGGTTCACAAACTTTCTAAGTGAATAATCAGGCATGAGTGCCAATCACCAATTTGTCCCATGGTGATATAAATCTTGCACTTAAATAAAATTCTATACTGCCAAACTGATATAAATCATGCACTCAAATTATTGAATCATTCTTCAGTTGCTGGGTTTCATTTAATGATTCATAATAAGTTCACCCCCAAGTATAACAAAAACATAAATGTGTTGAAAACGGAAAGAAAGCAAGCTTCAAGTGTATCGTATCATTGTCCATTAACAAAGCATTAATGGATGAAACAACTAATCTAAGAAAAGAACTATAAAAAAAATCCACTTGGAAATTGCATAGCCACAAGTATGAGTGGATATACAGCTTGTTTGGTAAAAATTAAAATCCAATTAAAATTGAAAATATGGCCATTATTGAATCTCACTCGTCTAATAAAAGTCAACAATAACGAGTAGTTTTTCAATTTTAATCCGATTTTAATCTCTACCGAACATGCCCATAGTATTAAACATGCCAGAGAGTCCACAATACAATTTATTTGATCACTTGCCTACTACTGTCTTCTAAATTTACTTGTAATAAACTAAGAAATAAAATCATCACATGGTTCAATGTTTTCAAAGAGAGTTTTGTGCATGAAGAAACAGAAAAAACCTGCCAGTGATAACAACATCAAAGTGCTGAAGCCAATCAAGATTGGAAACAGAACCGTCCACTGTTCTAGGTCCACAAAGGAAGTTCATTACAATATTTGTATAATCCCAAAGGCTGAAACAGAAACATTAGAAGACCTTGTAATTATACTAAACTCAGCGCAGAGAAATGAGATTGTACTGGAAAACCATAGGGAAAGTTATAATGAATCGGAGGCAAATGCATCAATAAGTCCATTGAAGGAAATGTACGGCAATATATAGAAAAACTAAAATAAGTTGTTCATCAAAGCCATTTTCTCAATCAATAAAAGGGCTAATAGTTTCCTATGTTCGAGTACTTTACAACTGATCACATATTCATTCTAGAACACTAGGCAAATACTATATTAAGTGATGGGTGTTCCACACAGGTATAAATTCTTCGCATTGTCCAAGGAAGATTTAAATTTCTTAAGTTTCTTTTTAACATATTCAGATACTATTAATTGATGCAACCATAGCACACCAAAAAAAAATCTTTTGTTAACAGACATCACAAAGACTCGTAACTTCTTCTATTTAAACTTTTTATTGTCATTTGGTCAAATAAAATCTGGATAAACACCACATCATCTCCAGGCAAATTTTTGATGATGATGGGGTGGGTTGAATAATTACCTGTTTGTCACCAAAAATACAGCACGACCAGAATTTTTAAGCATTTTTAGCATGGGAACAATTGATATGTCCTCATTGATGTATCTGGTAAAATAGCATTACAGGAAAATTAAGATTTGCCGGTTTAAAAAAATGTATGGTGCATACTGAAAAAACACAACATAAATTAAGGGTTTTCATTAATTCGGTAACAACGTGACATAAATGAAAGTAATTAAAGGAGACAAAACACCAATAATAACATTCCAATCATTTCAAGAAACTTCTCAATCCACAAATATTATTAAATCATACACTACGATCACAAAATAATATTTATATTTATAATTATGAGAAACAACATACCTATGTGTTCACATACAAGTATTAACATAACAGCTTGAGATGAATATTAGCTCCAGTAGAATTGAAATTGACATATAATCATGAGGCTATTGCCAAAAGCAGCTTTTGCCCAAGAGTTCTTAGTATTTTTATACTAATATTCAAAGCAAGATGCCAAGTGGAATATTAATTAATATGAAGTATCACATGCAACATCAAAGCCTCTTTTCGTAATAGATAGAAATGATGATGTCGCATTTAGGATGTGTGTGAGCCATATTATTTTGGAAGAATATATTTTGAAATAGTAGATTGATGGAGAATGTGTGGTTGAAAAAGAAGGAAAAGTTATTGATGCGATGAGAAATATTATTTTATTAAAAAATGTGATGATGTCGCATTTAGGATGTGTGTGAGCCATATTATTTTGGAAGAATGTATTCTGGAATAGTAGATTGATGAAAAATGTGTGGTTGAAAAAGAAGGAAAAGTTATTGATGTGATGGAAAATATTATTTTTGTGTTAAAAATGAGTAGAAGAATAAAAATGAAAATTTTAATGTGTACCAAACATGGGCTTAATTAAAAAAAAAAAAAGGAACCTAGAGATACAGATTCAGCAGCTTAAACTCGTAGAAAAGCCTCAAAGCCATTGGAACTGCACAAATATGCACTTTTAACTAAATGGCCTGACTTTCCATGTAATTCAACTATCCAAATTAAGATTTAAGATAAACCTAGTCCCGTGACTCCCACGAAGTTTGGCTTACAAACATATCCTGGAATTTATTTTATGTAGAATCAACTAAAATGAACAAGGAAATCACATAAATGAAAATATTAGGGAATCAAATGTATTGCAAAAATTAAATGACATTACGGAGATACTTTAAGGATAGATACAACATGCATCACCCCATTTAATATCAAGACAAAAAAAAAAAAAGTATACCTTTCCAGCTATAAAGAAAATGGGACAATGTCCTTATCATAGCCAGTATAGGCCAAGATAGGAAAGAGAGAAAAACCAAGCGACTTATGAGAAAAAAAAAATATATATATATATATTCCATTAGGAACGGGGCCAAAGATCTCAAAATTCAAGTAATTACATGGTGCAAGGATGTGCAACTAAATAAATAACCTGTCATAAATGGTATCAATAAAAGTGCAGTTGTGAAAAAATTAATAAATTTCTATTCTACATCTTGAAAGCAACTAAATAATTTTCTGAATACCTTCTAGGATCTTTTGCAACCATCTTCTTTAATGTCCCATCACGATGGCACAAATCAACTGCAGCTCGAACGTCTTTGTACAGGCGAAGGTAGCTACAATGCCATTATGTGGCAATGATAAAAATAATTAAATTTCCTTAAATTAGTAAAGAAAACTCTAGTAATTACTACAACATATGTTCATATTCAGCCTAGCAAAACAATGATTTTTGTTTGATAATTTCTTCACTTAAAATAAAAAGGTTCCAATCTTGATTATGCAACAAGTATATTTCCCCAAAGGAGAGTGAAAAGCCGTGAATGGCACAAGATTTTTGAATCAACAGCTTAAAGTAATTCACTGTAAATTTATGAATGCATGTTATGTACTTTCCTCTTTTTCTCTATAGTAGAAGACATTTGCAAGTTCTAAACATTTTTCTCCTTGTCTAATTTAAAGAACTATAAAAATATTCTCCTACAGGGTTAGAAAGTTAGGAAAGACTGCTGCATTGGATTGGGGGGAAAATTTTCAATTTGACAGCAAATGTTTACATACCAGATATTAACATCAATTTAAATCCAAAAGCATTTATACACCACCTAAAAGTAAGCATCTATAATATATAATTGCTTCCAGATAAATAATATAGAATTACCTAAAGCATACAGTTCCATAATATATGAATTCATTACCTTATATTGTAAAAGTAAAACCATGTCAACACTAAAGCATAATTTGTAGGGAGATGTTTCTAAAATATAAGCCACGATGAATATAATCAAGCAAAACACTTATTCTAAAAATTAGTTCCTGCATAAAACAGTTTGAATCAAAAGGACACATTTTGAAAATAGAATGTGCTCAACAATATTCGTCATATTATTCACCGATTCAAATCATTAGCGATTTTATCGGTTGCTCTTTTTGCAAGCAAGCCCTCAAACAGACTCTTCTATTTATATTCTTGATGGTTACTCTTCTATTTACATTGTCTGACTTCAATAAGCACCCATGTCGGATCCTGTACAGTGGCACTTCCTATGACCTTAATTTTGAGCGAAAACGTCACGAAACTAAGTGTTAGAATTGGGTTTCTATTCGATAGTAAATCAATTATTCAATATTCTACTTGCATATGTAAAATGCTGAATTAAGCAAAGAGGATGCTATATCTTACTTGAAAATGAAGTCAACTTTGCATAAAAAATACAAGCTTGGCTTTCTACATTTTTTACATTGTGCCCTTCTTCAACGTGTTTTTCCAAACCATGTGGATCCAAAGCTCAAATTTTCGAGTCAACTTTGTTGCTTCTAACTATTTGTTGAACCAAATTATGCCGTAGTTCATAATATGTCGATCTCAAAATAGACAACGACATAGGAACCAAGATTCAATCAGGGAGGCTAGTGTAACTTTATAAAGTAATATAAACAGAGTCAACAATATGAGACAAATTTTATTTATACAAAAAAAAAAAAAAAAAATCAAGCCAAGGCACATAGAATTACAATAAGGTGTGGACCTTGGTTTTGGGATTAAAAATTTGAAAGAAATTAACTAGGCTACTCCATCTTGGGCTGGGCTACTATTTATTTTTGCTGGGACTATTTGTAAAATCTTCTTTGATGCTTTGGATATTCCTGAGCTTGCCCAGTGCTGCCCCATCCCAAATCCACCTCGACAAGGACAACTGTAAAAATATGGCACTATGAGATAGGCTTTACAACAAGCAACTAAACCATGAATATGGCATTTGGTTTTGAAGCCCCTTTTACGCCTAACAAAGTTTTGCCTGAAGGTGGCCGAGTTTTGCCTAGATAGCCCTAATATTTTCCAACTATACAAATGGTATTGGGATGAGCCATTTTCAATATTAAAAAACAAAGATGTGAATTTAGAAAGCTTTGTATAGTAATCCTCTCATTCGTACGGTGAAATCCTATTGCGGCAAATAGATATATCTATCAAACTAAAAGTTAACCACTATCATTGTGTTTCAAACTTGCTTTTGTTCTATTTCGTATTATTAATTAGGCTTAAAGTACAGTATTAGGTTTTTAATTCATAACAGACAATTGAAAAGAAGAGATCTCTCTCTCATTTTGCGAATTCACGAAATTTGAATGTAACTCATTTTGTGTAACAGAAATCCTAAATTTTTTGGACCATAAAATGAGAAAGATCATTGACATTCAGGGACAGCCATGAAGATAAGTTGAATATATTTATGTGGTGGTGCAGAAGCGTTTGTGAAATCCTTATAAAAAGAATTATGTAATAAATAAAAACGATATTTGAACAATCTTGTAGATATTGAATAATAATTGATTGTTCTTCAAAAAGTGTACAATGCATCCATATTTATAGGCAAAATTATTCCCTACTACTAGGAAACTAAAATAAAATCCTAATATAAAAGAATTAGAAATCATATTATATTCAATAAAGAAACTAGAATCCTATTCTAATTAAAATAAGAATAAAATGATAAAATTTATAACTAAATATCTTATTATAAATATCTAACTTTTATCCTATATATAATGGGATTGTCCTACATCAATCTCCCACTTGAAAAAAACCCGTCCTCGAGTTTTGTTGAAGAAAAAAAAATCCTTGATAACTTTTGTGTATTCGAATTTGGCTGGGACTGGAGGAAGTTCTCTAGTCACATATTGTCATGTTCTATGCTTGTTGAAACAACCAACATTCATAATAGTTAAGGTATGTAAATTCTTGTCCACTTGCTTCTCCATGAGCTCGAGATTCCTTTCAAAACTCAACGCAGTCGCATTTGCGTGATGTTATGAAGGGTTTCATCGATCATGTCGATTCGTTGTTAGAATTTGTCGAGCCTATGTTCGTTGTCAGTGGTCCAACTGCCACCAAAACCTTCATCGGCCATCTGCTTAAGGTAATTACATTGCTCTAATACCAATTTTAGTGCAGAAGTGTTTGTGAAATTCTTGTAATAAAAATTACATAATAAGAACGATATTTGAACAATCTTGCCTTATTTATATTGAGAATAATAATTGATTGTTTTTCAAAAAGTGTACAATGCATTTATATGTATAGGCAAAATTATTCCCCACTACAACTAGGAAACTAATATAAGGAAACTAAAATAAAATCCTAATATAAAATAAATTAAAAATCATATTCTAATCAATAAAGAAAAATAAGAATAAAAAGAAAAAATTTATTACAACTAGATATTTTATTATAAATATCTAACTTTTATCATATTTACAATAGAATTGTCCCACATCATGTGGCACCCAAACAAGAACGTGGAAAAAAAAAATTTCAACAAAGAAGAAATGGTGGGACACATAAGCGAGTCAAGAGTACAGTCCATGACAATGAAAGGCATTTAGTAAGAAAAGATTTTTTTATTGTTTCCCCAAAAAGTTTTTAAAAATGAGAAGAAAGGGTAATAGTCGATTACTAGAAAGGTTAATCGAGTCTAACCTACATAGTGTTGGCTTTAGACCTATTATTTTGCGATTACATGGTGGTGGATGAAAAGTTCACAATCATTAGAGTGATATGAAATAAACGATCCATTAAAAACATTCAACTATCAATCTAAGTTTTGCAAAGACTTAGGAGGCATCAAACTTGCAGTTAAGTAGATAAAGTCAAATACATCTAATGAAATCAACAATAAATATAAGAAAGTGGATGCCTAGATTGATTGGAGATCATGATTTCCATTTCAAAAGTTTTTACGAGCAATTATTGATATAGTAAAGCAAATATTCTATAATCGATCTTTAAACATAAAGAATGTTATTGCTATAGGCTTTGGCACAGTACAAATCCAAGACATTCAAATGGCTAGTTTACGAAGTCATAGTAAAGAAGTTAGATCATAATTTGGGATACCCTAAAAAGGTTCGTCAATTTTGATGATCCTTCACAATATCGAGAAGAGAGAGGTTGAAAAGGAAAGCCATTAACTCATGCATTGCATGATGAAGATAGTTGGAGCCAACTTGTGTTTTGGAGAAAGAGCTATCAAGGTTGTGCCAGTTTTGGAGAGTACGCTTGATCCTAGCAAAGTCAAGAATGGGAGAGGATGTTGGTGGAGATGAAGCATTCGATGTTTATTCATTTACTCTGTTTTTATTCAATCCGTACATAGAAATGTCAATGCGAAGATCCTTCACAACATACAAAGCGAGAGAGAATTCAATATTTGCATAAAAGAACAAAACTTTGAACGAAATTAAGTTACTTTCCATGCTAAGGACACAAAACGCATTAGATAATAGGTTTTAAAGGAGAGGATAGTTAGGTGGAACAAATATGAGAGATGTGGGATTCCTTTATAATTGCCATTAATCATATCTTTGGTACCCTCATAGTCGGAATGCAAAAGGAAATTATTTAAGTCCACAACCATGTGATGATAAGGCACCGAATCCATCAAACATTTTTCTAAAGATGCACTAGTTTGACTAGCCAAATAGGAACATGGACGAGAACCATAGCCGAGATAATTGGTGTGTAGAGTGTATCCTCCCCTATTCCAATCATGGAATAGATGAAATAAATGAAATTAAATAAAAAAGGTTTTGTTGAAGAATGAAATATAATTGGAATCGTCCATATTGTGTTCATCTTTTGAAACACTATCACACCCCAGATCTCATGTGAGGTGGTCATAATTGTGGGCACCTATGAGCAATATGACTAGAATACTCACACATAATAGACATGTTCTCTTATTGGCATTCCATTGATAATGCAAAGACATGAAGTTTGAGGGAGAGAGCTATAGACAATGAGATGAATTGGAA